>JASAMW010000667.1:0-22903 GCA_030247985.1 Epsilonema sp. ZAB3_2
CCTTTAGTTCTGGATCCGCTCTTCACATTGTGCTGTTCGGCAGTTTGATGCGGAGCAGGAGTCCTCTGCAGAAAGATCTGCACTTCGCCAGTTTACTGGAGTTGACGCTTTGGCGTCAGGTGAAGTTTTGGCTCTTCATGGTCGACTGCGTACTGTGGGGTGGTGCCATATTCGTGGTGTTCTCGATGGCGAATAATTTGATGATGGAGCATGGACTGAGCAAGGCGGCTAGCGCTTTCCTCGTATCGTTCTTGGGATTCGGCAATACGGCGGGTAAGAAGCCGAGACTGCCTGGCCTGTGTGCCTGCCTACATGTATGATGCGAGAATTAGAACTAAATTTTGAGCTTGAATTTAATTTTCACTTTCAATTTTTAAAAAATAATTGACCCACCATGACCGCTGCCGCCATTATTCGACTGTACATACATACATTGTACAACATCTCTTCAATAGTAGGATGAAAGATTAGAGTTCGTTTTCGTTCAATAAATGTCAAAAAAAATCTGTCTCGAGAAGTCCCCTTCATATTTTTTTCCGCCAGGTCGACTTCTATCCTCTCTGCTGGGCAACTGGAATCGCACTAACCGTCCGCTCCTGTACGCCTGCGCCACTGCGCTCTTCAGCGTCGCCAGTCTCAGCCTCATCTGGCAGTTTTCAGCCGCCGGATTCGCCGCCTGCCTTCTCCTCTTCGGTCTGGCATTCGGCGCCATGTTGGCACAGTTGGCCGGCGTGATCATGGATCTGTTCGGCGTGTCCAAGCTCGTCAACGGCTTGGGATACGCCTTATTCGCCGTCGGCCTGGGAGGCATAGCGGTTCCACCTGCAGCAGGTACGTATTGTACGTACGTGGGTCCTGTTCAGTAGTTGTTGGAGACAACGGATATTTTTTGGAAATTTTGGACATTTTTTTTCAAAACGGCTTTTCAACCAATATTTTGAACGGGGAATATTTTCGGACAGAAATCATGGTCTGGATGCGTTTGGGCATGCTTCAGGATTATATTTGGGAAATTTTGGACAACAAATTATCGGCCCAATTTTGACTCGAGAAGCACACAGCTACTCTAATTTTTTTACGTGCTTGTTTCGAAGTAAACCCACCGACAAGAACAAGAAAGCTGCTCTCTCATTTTTTTCCGAATAATTATCCAAAAATTTTCCAGTTTACAGCAAAATTATTTCCTAAACCTAAGAAAGCGCAAAAAATGAGCTGATGATCGAATATTGTGAAGTTTATTTTTTCTTTCAGGTCTGTTGACAGAGCGGACCGGCGTTGAAATCGCGTACGTGCTGTCCAGCATAATGTCCTGCATAGCTGCCGTCTTATGCTTCTGTAACGTCTACTTGAAATACAGAGAAGATAAAAGAGAAAAAGCTGAAGTGGAACTGAATGAATATCATTGATTGAGTTGATAGTATTATTGTATTGACTTTGCGCGATGGTTTATTATTAATCCTGAATATGAAACATACAATGCTCGAAAAGTCAGTATGTGATCATGTACAGTACGTAGACAATGGCATGGCATGGTACAATAAACAAAACTATTTTACATACCAGTACAGTGAGCCAGTCGAGCATACAGTATATACATACATACAGCGCAAGCGCGTATACCAGTTACAGGGAAGGTAAGCTAAATAATAGGAATAATTCCTATTCCTATGTAAAGTAAGCCTACTACAGCTTACCTTCCCTGTAATTGGTGTACAGGAATAGACTCCCTCGAACAGCCAACACAACACGTAATGACGATAAAACATCATTATACCACCTGTTTCATTGAGTGAATAAATGAAATCCTGCTCGTTCCATTGAATAAACTAAACTAAAATGGCACCAAAACTGTCACCAAGGTACATCATCAAATCAACTTTTCGTTGCATCCTCTTCCGTACCCGTCGTGGTGGTCGATGTCTTGCCGGTCGTTGCTGTGGATGTGGACTGTTGCATAGTAGCGCTGCTGAATGAGCCGCTGCGTCGAAAAATTTCCTCCAATCGCCGACGAGCCCGCTGCTCTTTCTCCATGTTTCTGCTCAGATTTCGAACTTCCTGCAAGCAGCAAAAGGACAAGCGTTTACTCACAACAAATCTGACATCGGCACGGTATCTGGGGTGGGGTTACTATGTAATTTGCAAGCATATCCATAATACAAGGTTGTGAGCTTTGAAATATGTAGCTTTTTCAATATGAGAGGGGGGGGGGGGGGGGGGGAGGGGGTCACGTGAGGGGGTGGGTGGGGTATGCTGTATATACCCTCAACTGACCCCAGGCCGACGTCTGAAAATCATGCATACAATATTACGTGTACTGCCGTATTGTTCGCGCATAAGGCGCGTACAGCTGCTGCAAGCGTGTACTCATTAGAGATGGGCCGAGACTGGATTGTTATTGAAAACGAGACCGAGACTTAGAACTTTTTCCGAGACCGGGTCCGAGACTAAGCATTGGTATAAAAGCTTATGGCATTTCATTTTCGTTTTTTCCGATGGTCGTTTTCCATAAAAATAATAATGACAAAAACAATTGTGAATAGGTGGTTGACTTCTATTTGCTACTTTACATGGCCAAAGTCGCCCAGCATGAGAAATTTTTTCATGACAGGCAGCTAAAATCTCAGCGGAAATGCATGAAATTGCTTCTGAATTCACGATTTCAATGAAGTCTCAGTCTCGCCTAAAATAGGCCCTAAAAGTTGCGAGACCGAGACCGAGAATTTGAAAATTCTAAAGTCGAGACCGAGACCGCCAAAAATGACCGAGAGTCTCGGCCCATCTCTAGTACTCATACATACATACATAACAGTACAGTTAGGCCTACATCAGAAAATTCACCTCACGCAAAGCTTCAACTTCATCTTTCAGTGCATAGACGGTGTCAACCAAGCTCCTGCAACGATACATGCGTATACATCAGTCAATAGACAGCAGAGACAAGCTTCATAATATGCAGGTACGTAGGTAAAGTACATTGGTGGTACTATGCATGTACGTACGCACATGGGAAGACTTACTTTTCTTGCATCACAACTTCATCACCGATCTTTTCTTCGATAAAGAGCTTCTCTTCTTCAGGCACCAACACTTGCGGAGCTTCAAAGGGGCCTACAGCAAAATGAGTTTCCTTCCAGTAACAGCAGTGACATAATACGCACGTGTGTACGTTACGTACAGTATCCTACTTGTGTAATTGCATGTTATGTAAAGCGCATGCGTAGTACGTACATACGTACAGTACTACAGACATTGTCATATCCAAATCGTACAATAGCAATCATTCATACGCCCAATGTACCTCATCGCTCATACATAATTGTACCTGTTTGCTTGCTGGTCATGGCAGCATGGGCGCAGTAGGCTTCCACTACTTTCAGCACCTGCGAATCCTCTTGATCACCCGGCTGATGGTGGCCTAAAACACACAAAACACCTTAGCCATACGGTATGTACATACGTATGCGTGTACATGATAAGTTGCCTGCCAGCACTATTATTCAACGATAGACAGCTTCCAACCCTGGATATTGCACATAAATAAAACTGGTAATTTTTTGCAAGAAGAGAATTGATGATATCGAACGCCACCTGTACGCAAGTATATCCGTACATACGTATGAAATAACACTGCACAT
Source organism: Epsilonema sp. ZAB3_2 (assembly GCA_030247985.1). Lineage (NCBI taxonomy): Eukaryota > Metazoa > Nematoda > Chromadorea > Desmodorida > Epsilonematidae > Epsilonema > Epsilonema sp. ZAB3_2. Next base: position 3,636 of record JASAMW010000667.1, read on the forward strand.
CATGTCACCATACATCACCACTCACACAGTATCTGACATATCAAATTTATAGTCATAGCAACCAGTTGAATAAATAACTACTGATACCCTTGTCCAGGTGCGTGCTTCCCTAGCTTTCATCGCCATTATTAGCCTAAATGCGATTATCTACATACCCATCTGGGACACCTAATGGGCTTATTAGATCCGCTCTAGCCCAGATTCACGAACCAGTCACAAGCGAAGCAGTGCCTGCACTTGCCACATTTGCAAAAATGCTGGCTCTTCTGATTGTACTAGCCATCGTTGGCTACTTTCTTTGGTATCAGTTTGTGAGCAAAAGGCGGGGTTTCCCTCCCGGTCCTACCCCATTGCCATTCTTTGGCAACTTGCTCCAACTAGGTCGGACTGAGCCTCATCATAAGCTGATCCAATGGAGCAAACAGTATGGACCAGTCTACACCTTTTGGCTTGGTTCCCAACCAAATGTTGTGGTCACAGACTACCACATCATAAGGGATATTCTAACAAAGCAGGGAGATGCCCTATCTGGTAGACCAGATCACTTTCTTTTTCAAGATTTTCGTGGTGGCAGAGATTATGGCCTCACTGTCAATGATGGCAACATCTGGAAAGAGCAGCGACAGTTCGCGATTCGCGTTCTGCGCGACCTGGGCTTTGGACGTCCAGTGATGGAGGAGAAAATTATGGTTGAAGTGCGCAAGTTGGTCAAAGAGCTAGAACAACAGGTGACTGATCAAAATGCAGCTGCTGCTTTTGATATCGTTCCATCACTGGAGCTCTGCATGGGTAACATCATCAGCTCAGTACTGTTTGGACACACGCTGGAGAACGAAACAAAGTTCTACACAATCAGACATGATTTGGATGCAGCTGTGAAGCAAAGTGGGAAATTGGAAAGTCTTTTGTTGTCACAGTACCCATGGCTCAGACATATTCCTCTACTCGGTAAAGGAAGCTTCGGCACAGCAGCTGCAAAAATCAGTAACTGAATTTTTTGCACCACTTATTTCTAGAGCACTTTGGGTATGATGTCTTCAAAAGAGGCAAGGAGAAAGTGCACGCGTTTTTCAAGAATGAGGTCACGGAACATCAAGCTGTGTTTGATCCCGAGGAAGAGCCTACTGACTATACAGCTGCCTTTCTTCAGGAGATGCATAAACAAAAGTCACTGGAAGGAAATGATGACACCACCAGCTTTACAGTTTGGCAATTGAAAATGGCAAACCTGGACCTCTGGGCAGCAGGTCTGAATGACTTTTGTGCTACATCATGTATAGGTATACAAGTACCTCAACAACATTTGATAATGTTCAAGGTAGGTAGGTAAGTAGGTACTGTACCTAATTGCCTTTGTTCATTACACAGGTCTGGAGTCTACTGTAACCACAATGAAATGGGCTATCTTGTACATGATATTGCATCCAGACATTCAGAAAAAGTGTTACCAAGGTAAGCCTGTACTTCCATCAAAGAACACAGCTAAAAGATTGGCCAAACACGCTAATTTGCAGAACTACATGGTCTCTTACATGATCGACATCACCCCATTTCATTGACAATGGCCGATCAAACACAGACACCATTTCTAAGAGCCACCATCTCTGAAGTACAAAGATGTGCAAACATACTTCCCATTAACCTGCAGCACCAGAACACAAAGGACATCATCATAAACGGATTCCATATTCCAGAGGGAACTGCCATTCTTCCACAGATTTCATCAGTTCTCGCCGAAGAGCGTTTCTTCCCACAGCCAGAGAAGTTTCTACCCTCGCGTTTCCTATGTGAAGAGCATGGAAAAACCATCCTGAACAAGGAAAAGCTGGATGTGCTCATTCCATTTTCCCTGGGCAAGCGTTCCTGTCTGGGTGAGAGCTTGGCTCGGATGGAGCTTTATCTCATTTTTGGAAGCTTGATTCATCATTTTCACTTCTCTCTTCCAGAAGGGCACAAAAAACCCTCCACAAATTCCATTGAAGCGTTTATGCGCAGCCCTGAACCATACAAAGTTTACTTCAGCAAACGCTAAATGTGTACCAATCTATGCCAATGATAAATGTGAATGCCCTTCTATGTTTTCCCTTACATGTGCACATAGTAGTAGTACGTGATAACAGAGGATGAAGTTTATCCAACAAAACAGGCTTGATCACCAATCATAATGAATGGAAAGTTAGCAGAATATTTTGCATCCCACTCTAATCTGCACTAGCTCAATGGCCTATGACCCAAATATTGTAGGTTTATTTGGGCTGCAGTTGAATAATCCGCTTATATCTTGCTGTTTACTCTGTCAAATCCTGTCTCAATAAAAAGTAAACACTGCTATTACAAGTTTTTAGTAGTCTGGGCCACAGAGTGCTGGCTTGGCGTCTGTTACTTTGCAGTGTGTGCATTCAGCTGCTAGTCTGTCCAATTCAGTTGTGTGGCAAAATTGTGCAGTGGATTGCTCTCTTCAGTTGTCCCTTACATAAAATGCTTGGCCTATTTATCTTAGTAGTCATCATTGGCTACTTTCTTTACCATCATTTTGTGGACAAAAGACGCCTTTTCCCACCTGGTCCTACCCCACTGCCATTCTTTGGCAATGTACTCCAACTGGATAGAACTGAACCACATGTCCAACTGACAAAATGGAGCAAGACTTATGGACCAGTCTACACATTTTGGTTTGGTTCCCAACCAAACGTTGTTGTCACTGACTACCAAATCATGAAGGACATGCTAACAAAGCAAGGAGATGCTCTATCTGGCCGGCCAGATCACTTCATTTTTCACGATTTTCGGAGTGGCAGAGAATATGGCCTAATATTCAATGATGGCAACATCTGGAAGGGGCAGCGACGTTTCACACTTCATGTTCTGCGTGATTTTGGCTTTGGTCGTCAGTTGATGGAGAACAAGATTATGACTGAAGTGCGCAAGCTCATCAAAGAGCTTGGGCAAAGGGCAATGGAGAAGCATGCAGCTGGCTTTGATATTGTGCCACCACTGGAGCTCTGTGTGGCCAACGTCATCAGCTCTGTCCTCATTGGTCGCACTTTTGACAAAGAGACAAAATTCTACACACTGAAGCGCAACTTGGACACTGCTGTGCAACAATGTGGCAAGCTGGAAAGCATTGTCATGGCCCAATATCCATGGCTCAGGCACATTCCACTCCTGGGTACATAAGTTGTGTTTGTTTGACTTGTTCTCCATTCAAGCCCAGTGTTTTTTCTAAATTCCAGAGCATTTTGGTTATGATGCAATCAACAAATCGAAGCAGCAACTGCATGAGTTCATGACAAATGAAGTCAAGGAACACCAAGCTGAGTTTGATCCTGAGGCAGAGCCTACCAACTACACCCTTTCCTTCCTGAAGGAGATGTACAAAGGAAATGTGTCTGGAGGATCTACTGATGATGACAACAATGGCACATTCATGATTTGGCAACTAACCATGGCAATCATGGACATGTGGATCGCAGGTTGACTACTTTTTCCTGGAGACATAATTTTGCATCAAGTAGTTGCCATTATTGCAGGCTTGGAAACAACGGTTTCTACCATGAAATGGGCAATCCTGTACATGATCTTGCATCCAGATGTGCAGGAAGAGTGTTACAAAGGTAAAACGACAGTAATTTGTTCAGTATAGTATTCACATAAATGTCAGCTGTTCAGTTCATATTCCATTCCTATGAACTGTATGCATGCATCAATGAATATCTATTTTTCACAGCATTGGCATTGCGCCAAAGACAATTCTCGCTTGATGGACACACTCTGGACAGTTTCCCAACTATTGGGAAGCTGGCTTCAAATATGTACTAGCTCATTGTGCTGTCTTTTCTAGAAATCCAAGCCCTCCTACATGATCGATGTGCGCCCAAAGAACTGAGCATGGCCGATCGAACACAGACGCCGTACCTCACAGCCACAATCTCCGAAGTACAGAGGTGCGCCAATCTCCTCCCTGTAAACCTGCAGCATCGCAGCACCAAGGAGGTCACCATAAATGGCTTCCAAATCCCAGAGGGAACCGCCATTCTGCCCCAAATTTCATCAGTTCTCAATGATGAACGCTTCTTCCCACAGCCAGACAAGTTTCTACCCTCGCGTTTCCTATGTGAAGAGCATGGAAAAACCATCCTGAACAAGGAAAAGCTGGATGTGCTCATTCCATTTTCCCTGGGCAAGCGTTCCTGTCTTGGTGAGAGCTTGGCCCGAATGGAGCTCTATCTAATCTTTGGACACCTAATTCAACATTTCCACTTCTCTCTTCCCCAGGGCCACAAGAAACCATCTACAAAATCCATTGAGTCGTTTGTGCGGTGTCCAGAGCCATACAAAGTCGACATCACTACACGCTAAGAAAGACTTGCAATATTTTTGGCTTCGGCTATCCGAAAATCTACAAATGCATGTCAATTATGCGACTTTTCAGCATATTCCCATTTTTACTGTATTCTAGCTATGAGCGATCGATTTGGATTTATGGAAGGGAGTAGGGAGCAATTATGATCGAATGGTGATTTCAATTGTAAAGCCTCCCAAAGTTTTGATTTTAGCAAAATAATAAAAGTGTCCCCACGTCTTGAAACAGTAACCACGCTGTACGTAACATGTTGTGTAGCCTACTGTACTACTGTTGTACTCAACGCACACATACAATACGGCGATTTCGCCAAGAGTTTACCCACTACATGTGCAGCGCACTACATAAACATAGTACCTAATGCCCGCCATTAGCCCACAGCATATCAGCCTCATTATTACCAAAAATGTACCTACCTACCATCTATGTACATACGATACCTTTATTCCTCCTGAGCCGCACATTATTCTTCTCCGGATCGATGGCGTGATGTTTCGTGGCGCCGGCAGGCGGATGCGGGCGCAGGGAATAGCCCGTCCACAGCTTGGGCGGCGTCAACCCGCGAGTTTGATGTTTCATCTCGCTCATGATAGGATGATGAAAACTCCTTCCACCAGTGGGTGACGTGGGAGTGGTGGCTGGATGGAGATGCCTGTTTTCCCCTCCATCTCCCGATGCCCCGGATGTCAGGGTGAGGAATGATTCGGGTTCCACCAGACCCATCTCGTGGTTGAGGCGCATGGCGGGAAGGGTGGCGCTCTTCTTGATCAGCTCCGCTTGCGTCGGACTCGGCAGGTGCGAGACGCGTGGGCGGACGGACGGAGACAGATTCACCGGCATCTGCACACCACATGTACGTACGCACATAGTCGAGAAGGAAAATTTGCCAGATGTGCAAGCAAGGAATCGAACCCTGGACCTCTCGCGTTCCAGGCGAGCGCCTTCACCACTTGACAACAGTACGTTCGAAAAGTATGGTAGCGCCGGGCAATTCGGGCCAGGGACAAGTCAGGTCACCCCTGTTTCACCACCTACTGGCATCTGCACGTAGCACATAGTACAATACGTACGTACGTACTCGTAGAGTATGGTAGTGCGGAGTAATTCGGGTCAAGGGGAGAGTTGGGTCACCCCTTCGCTAAAGTACTATCTTCGTTTTAGCAGAGGCACGACACAGACAAGTGAAAGTGCGAGGCTCAATTTGCTGTCAGCACAGCCAGCCAGCACAGCACAGCTTTTGCCGTCTTTTCAGTCTACCCAACAGGAGATACCGTACATAGGACAGAGTGGCCCGAATTACCCCGCACACTTGAAAGTAAAACTAACGAAGGATCAACTGGGTCGGCCAGCTGCACTAGATTGGGTTGCGTACAGTACAACTCTACTAACTGTTTTGGTCACAAACTATTGCTACTGAGAAACGCTTAGTTCCCGATTTTACTCCATAGAATTACCTCACAGCACCCTACACCTCACGAGCCATGGCTACTCACACAAACTTGGGTGCCCCATTTTACCTGCTCCCTTCTAGCTCCGAATTTACCCCACAGCACCCCACACACACACCTGCACTCACCTGTACAGTGGAATAGGTTTTGGGTTCCGGGGTCGCGATCACCGTGCAGCTATCATCCAACGCCACCCCCTCCACCGATCCGAACGCCTCCACCCATCGCGTCAGCTCCTCATTGGTCGGAAAGGACAGACGAAGGGCGCTACCTAGCGGCGATCCCGTCAACTCCAGGACGAACGCGGGATCTTCTGCAGTAGGTGGAGGCGAGGGAGAAGGTTTGGAATGACGCGGCTCCACCACTGCTGCTTGTTCTGGCGGCTTGCGTACGCGCAGGCCTTGCACTGAGATACGTTCCTAAAACATGGGTAGATTCCTTGAATGGTGGTTGGCCATTCATAATACGTAGTACAATAAGTGCAAAGTATTCATTCAGCACTTTTATCAGTTGTCAGTCGTACAGCAAACGCATCTGGCTAATACCCGAAAACAAGTGCTGAATATCTTGCACATATTGTACTATCACAAAACACGGGCATGTGATCTTTAATTGTCATTTATTTTGTTGGAGTAAGCTATGGATTATTTGGAAGCAAAAAGAAAAGGCATTCAATAGTGAAGGACAACGTACAATGGTTCAGTTGTACATAGCTAAGGGGAAACTTCAGATGTTTGTTTTGTTAAATTGGCCAAAAGATAATCGTATTGGACGCACCTCCCATACTACTTGTTTCATCCTGTTCTTCAGTGTGTTGAAGAGCGCTTCTCTGGAAATGCACCTTAGGTACCTTTTTATGGTCCAGCAGCCATTTTCCAAACATATTGGGACTTCCGCATTACATTGCTGACCAGTTTGCAATTTAACCCCTCCTGTATGCTGAGATATGGCTGCTGGTAGGCCCAATTTTACCCCCACTTGCCCGCCACTTTTTTCAAAAATTCTAAGCATCATTCTACTCCATTTTCTTCGCAGATTTCGGTTTGGGGCATGCCCCTTCGATATTTTGATGAAAACACCATAAAAATTGACGAAAATGATCAAATTAGCCAAAATTACCGCGTTTTGGACTATATCACGCCATATTCATCAAAATATCGAAGGGGCATGCCCCAAACCGAAATCTGCGAAGAAAATGGAGTAGAATGATGCTAAGAATTTTTGAAAAAAGTGGCGGGCAAGTGGGGGGGGGGGGGGAAAAATTGGGCCTACCAGCAGCCATATCTCAGCACACAGGAGGGGTTAAATTGCAAACTGGTCAGCAATGTAATGCGGAAGTCCCAATATGTTTGGAAAATGGCTGCTGGACCATAAAAAGGTACCTAAGGTGCATTTCCAGAGAAGCGCTCTTCAACACACTGAAGAACAGGATGAAACAAGTAGTAAACCTTAGCCTGTGAGCTAAGCTTTCGGAATTTCTCCTCCTTTTGCCCCAAACTACCCCCGCTTCCCTATCCTGCTAGCTAACTTTCAAAACGTATGTGCTGAGTTTGTCCGCCACACTGAGCATCAGCAGATAGGTGGGAAAGAGCACCAGGGACAAATCCTCCCCCTCCTTGTTTCCATCTCCGGCGTCAGGGGTCGCCGCTGTCGTCGATGACGTCACTTTGGCGCATCCTACACAAATGACATCACCCAGCTTCTCCGCTTCGCCCTGCGTCCAGTTTTCGATCAGACCCGACAACAGTTCCAGCTGCATTTCGCGCTGTTTCCTCACTTTCTCACAGAAATTCTGGAGAGAAAAGTCTTTCATTGGATAGGGAGTCAGTGGTCCATAGTTGGGCAATTGGTGCACGTCTGCGCCTTCAGTACTGGCTCCTGGTCCGGCGTAAAATAGAATTACGAGTTTATTTGCACCAAAAACCTCATAATTGTATTTTACGCCGGACCAGGACCTGTACTGAAGGCGCAGACGTCCACAGTTCATTGAATTGCATGCACGAAAATGAGACGCTTACAGCTAAATCTCTGTAAACAGACGCCGCTCTTTGTGCGTTTCCCCTGTCTGGATGGGACTCCTGCAATATAAAACGAGAATTCTCGAAGTTGAGCAATGCACTGACACGTCAACATGTGAACGATCAGAAGAAACGCATGCCTCCATATTTCTTTCCAGTTCCTGTAGCGTCGTCGGGTACTTATCCAAGTGTCGGAATGGTTTGCTCAAACCCGCAATCAGGTATTTCATGCTACTGTTACGCGATTGAACAAATTTCTCCAATGCAGATCTACATAAGAACAGTACGCAAGGTTGTACACAACACAGTGCACCGCAGCGCAAAGTATGCACAAGCAATGTTTGCATACATAAACATCGAAGGTTGCGATGTTGCGAATAGAATTTGGGGTACTATGGGGTAATCCGGCCATGGGAAAAACCGGCCACCTAAGTTTCAGGGCTGCATATCTCAGCAAGTAATGGACCGATTGAGAAAAGCATGACATCGATCGATTCCTTACTTCCCTCTTTCAAATGAGCTATTTGGTTCATCATTTGGTGAAACAGCAAGTTCAAAGGAGTTTAGGTGGCCGGGTTTACCCCACAGTATGCCTACCCTATAGATAGTATTTGCGAATGGACTTACCTTCGAGTTTTGATCACGCCAGCTGCTAACGGGTGATTTTCACAGTAGATTTTTAGTAGGGTCTTGAAAGTGCCAGCCATTTTCATGAATTCACTGCCCACAGCCTGTTCTGAGCTCGGTTTGCTATAACACAAAAGAAAAAACAAGCATTCACATGCTATGCATTACCGCACAAACTGTAGAGTGACTGACTGCATACAAAGAAAAAATAACCTTCTTTCTCACTTCAAATTTCTCTCCAAATTTTGCAGAAAGACTAACTGATGCTGAATTATCTGTTCCAAATTTCCAACCAGGGTAGTGTACTCATCTTTCCTCAGCCTGAACAAGGAGAAAAATAGCTGAAAATCACATTCTACTGTCTGAACCCCTCCTCTATTTCGCAGGTCGCCGCGACCAAAATGCGACCTAGTGCGACCAAAATGCGATCACATTTGTATCGCAATAGTGTCGCATTTGTATAGCATTTGTATCGCATGTGGTCGCATAGCTGAAAATCACATCTATGTCGCATTTTTTCAAACAATTTTTCCAAAAACCCCCCGAAGGATTGACCCTTTAATTTGCGTCGGGCCCGCGCGCAAAGGAGGTGAACATATGCCGTATTATCAATTTGCAGAGCTCAACAAGATATAAAACGGTGGTCGTCCCAAATTATCCCACATTTCCCACAGTTTTCACCAAGAATGCACAAGAGATTTCGCTTTATCGAAATTTTCGAGCTCTTCTTCACTTTTATCACAATCGCGTATGCATTCTTGCTTGCTTACTCTGTCGTAGATTCCTCCAGATGTTTCAACAGTTCGTGATAGAGCGCTTCTAGCTCTTGTACGTGCAGTTTCTCCGCTGCATACAAATCCTTGAGCACCATATTACGGTACACAGTCTTGTTGGACTGTGAGGCAGCCAGAGAGAGGTCAGCATTCTTCAAACCCGCTGGACTTTTCGTACGTACCCGCAGATGACGTTCTAGAAAAACAAAGCACATACGTGTAAGCATAACAACTCCTCTATGGTCGGGCTAGAGAAAGAGTTCGCTATGGAACTCGAGTCGTCTTGCGTAGTTTGCACTGCACGCGGTGCAGTATAATGCAGGAGTAGACACGTACAGTATATGCGTACCTCCCTCCTTCAGTTCAGTGACGTAATTTTTCGGGAACCAACCCGTTTTTCCGTTCAACGTCCCTTCCCACCATCCACCGTCCAATTTCTGCGTTATCGTTATCACATCATGCTTACCAAAACACAGCTGCAAAACATAAAGAGGCAGCAGCAATCAATTCACCTTCGTTGAGGTCTCAATTCTGGAAGGGTCAACGGCGAATATTCCAAGCAGTATAGAACTACTGGCGGCTCAAAAATAAGAAAATGTGGGCATAGCAGGTGTCGAATGCCACCTCAAAACATTCTTATCCACCTTTAACCCATCAAAGAGATCAGCAGTTTGGTATGTTCGCATCTCGAAGCGAACGAAGACGAACCGTAGTACGGTACTCGTTGCGTTGAGTCGTCTTCATTTTTACTACGTACGTAACGTACCGCAATACGGTGCGTCTTCGTTCGCTTCGAAACGCGAACACACCACACTGCTGATCTCTTTGATGGGTCAAAGGTGGATTCGAACCGGCACATATGTAGACACACATGCATACCTCATCGTTATTCTTGCCCGCGAAGGAATATTTTGCTCGAACGTAGAGGACAGGCGGGGGAGAAGCAGTGCCGTTGTTCATCTCGTCCGCAAGATGGTCGCTTTGGCTTCTCTTTGCTTGCTCTAAATGAAAAAGAGAAAAGAGTGAGCTTTTTCTTCGCCGGCATGTACGCCTAGAGTGCGCGTATTGACGCATTTATGCACAAAAATGTTCTATTGCAACACCCGACAACGCGCGCTTTCGCATTTTAGGAGCACTTGACCAAATTGGGCGAGGCATGGACACCTTATGACGGCTCAATTCTAAACCACGCGTAAACACGCCACTTTCTCTTACGCCACTTCCCATGAACTTGGTCACTGCCATTTTTCTTTTTGCCTTTTCGCTGGTCGGTCCGTTTCTTTTCTGTTCTCTCTGCTTCAATTCGATGCACTACACGTCAAGGTTATTACGACCCTATTCTTTCTTTTGTTACAATAGTATCAGTAGATTGCTCGCCATTTGCATTGCTGCATTTTATTGAAAGAAAAAAAGAGCGCCGGCTGGAAAGACCACGAGTGTGTACGTATGAAAAAGTATCACAGAAGGGAAGGGGAGGGGGCCATGACTGTGTTAGTGGGTATGGGTGGGCGGAGTTTCGGGGGTGATGTTGGTGAGGTAGTCGCACGCTGTATGGTACTCTTTCCCTGACGTCGACGTCTTTCCTGGACCGGCTGGACTCGGGGTGCCACTGCCACTGGGTCGGCTTTCCGGAGTGAGGTTGGTGACCTGCTGCTGCGCCGTGAAGAAGTCCGCGGAACCTCCACCTGTTCCTGTTCCCTTGCCTGGCGACGGGGCGGATGGACTGGGCTGGCTCTCGGGCGTGAGGTTAGTAACGTTGTGCTGCGCCGTGTAGAAGTCCGTGTCCGCACTGCCCGTCTTCTTCCCCTTTTTGCCTTTTGCTGCAGCTGCAGCTCCTGGCGCCACCGTCCAGTCGTCTTGGTACTGGGTGCCGTAGCTCGGGGTGAGTGAGTACCAGTCCTTCTCCTGTGCCGCCACTGCCTGCTTGCCCTGTGCCTTGCGCCGACTCATCAGGAAGCCGAGACAGCACAGCAGGAGCAGCAGCAGTAGCGCCAGTATTCCGAGCACGATGAGGAGTATGGCCCACCAGGGGAGGCCTCCGCTCGATGCGTCCGTGGTCGTCGCTAGGGCTGTGGTCGACGTGGCACTCGGCGTGCTGGACGTTGTTGTGGTGGGGGTCGTGCTGGTTGTCGTGGTCGTGGTGGTGGTGGTGGTGGTTGTCGTTGTGGTTGTAGTTGTTGGACGAGGTGTCGGCCGAGGGGTTCGACGGGTTGTGGGGCGAGGTGTAGGAGGAGGTGTAGGGCGACGTGTTGTTGTTCTCGGTGGCGGCCAGGTGTACTATGACAATTAAATGTTAAGTTTAACCCCCTTCGTAATTCCAGGCGTCCGCCTGTCCGTAGCCCCCCAGCAAACCCCGTCCGTAGACGGGGTTTGTTTTTCCACCCCGTGGTCTACGTCTACGCACAGAGTTTGCCGGGTGGCTACGGAAAGGCGGACTCCTGGGATTACGAAGGGGGTTAATTTATACTATGCACTCAGATAGAAAGGAGACTAATGCTGTAGAGTGCTTCTCTGGAAATGTACCTTAGACACCTTGTTGATGATGCAGCATCCGATTTTCGTGCTTGTTGAGGCTTCCGCTTCACTTTCCAGGCCGCCGTTCCATTGAGAATCTCCTGAAAATTCAGAAATCGGGTGGTAGGCCCTTTTGTTGCCCCCTTTGTGCGAAGCAGTTTTCCTGAACAATCTTACCATCGTTCGACGTCTCTTGATTCAAGGAATTCCGTTCTGGCCATGCCCCTTCGATATTTCGAAATAAATATATTGAATTCGTCGATGAGAAAATTGCGAGTTCCTTTTCTTTTTCCGTTCTTTTTTCGCGCGCCGCGCGCACGACGGAGCACGTACTCCTAGGCGCAGCGAAGCGGAGCGCGCGCTCAAGGAGTACGTGCTCCGTCGTGCGCGCGGCGCGCGAAAAAAGAACGGAAAAAGAAAAGGAACTCGCAATTTTGTCATCGACGAATTCAATATATTTATTTCGAAATATCGAAGGGGCATGGCCAGAACGGAATTCCTTGAATCAAGAGACGTCGAACGATGGTAAGATTGTTCAGGAAAACTGCTTGGCACAAAGGGGGCAACAAAAGGGCCTACCACCCGATTTCTGAATTTTCAGGAGTCTTATTCTCAATGGAACGGCGGCCTGGGAAAGTGAAGACGGAAGCCTCAACAAGCAGCAAATCCGAAAATCGGATGCTGCATCATCAACAAGGTGTCTAAGGTACATTTCCAGAGAAGGCACTCTACAACATTAGTCTCCTCTAAAATTCACAACAAAAATACAATTTTATAAATACCATATATCAAAACCAAATTAAAACCCAATTCTATTCCCTGAGTGCATAGTATATATTATTAACTAAGGCAGTCACTATTTTTTAAAATTTTAATACTAATATAATAATATACCGGTGGGTATGTCCGCGGAGGCCGCGTGGGAGGCGCGGGAGGGCACCGCCATTCGAAAGTGCAGTAGCACATCTTCCCGTACCATTTCCATCCGAAAAGAGTTTTTCTGTATATTCGTCGCTCGCAGTACCACCGGAAAGAATCGCCGTAGTCGTCAACCTCGCACCTGATTGATCTCGCCGCATCTCTGCACGGGCCGGGGCCACACTTCGCAGGTCTTGTTCGGCACCAGCAGTTTTGCCCTCGGGTTTGTCTGCAGTGGACGTGCTTTCCTCGGTTCCGCAGGTAGCAACTCTTGCTGCCGCTTTCCACTGCTCCGATGAAGAATCCCGCCACCACGATGAGGACACCCAAGCTGCAGAAGATGGGAAAGCTGCGTGAAGGTGAGGACCGGGATGGGATCATGGCTCCGCCGTAGGTTCTTCCTGGCATGGTGGAGGGAGAGGGTGAGTGGCTGCAGGTTGATCCTGGGAGAAGAGGATGGGAAGAAGCTTGCTTGGACGGGGTTGGAGGCACGATGGGTGTGAGGGGAAGAAGAAAAAAGAAAGTCCAGACGGCGTCGAGAAAAAAGAAAAAAGAAGGATGGCAGCAGATCGTGAAGAAGAGCGAAGAGACACGTGGAGAAGCGACCAACCCGGAGAAGAAGAAAAAGCAAACTGGAAAGAGAGAAGAATCACTGGGCAGCGAGCGGATCGCTTATTTGTGGAAATGTTTTCAACTTCCTTTGAAATTTCCTGTTCATAAGTTATTCCATTTCCTTCTGCATATTACTTGTGTCTCTTCCTGCATTTTCCAAATTATAAAGATGTTTGATATTGCCATTTTACTGCTTATTGTTTTCGGTAAGCAGCTGCGTGCGTAAAACAGTCGTCCTGCTCTCATCTCAGTTTTCCATGCAATAATACTAGTATCAAAAATATATAATCCTTGTATAGAGAAGAATGGCCTACGTAGTGAAAAGAAACGAAGCAATCCCTGACTCGTTTTAGCCCCAATATATTCGACACGAATTTATTCGATATCCAATTTATTCGATATTACGAAACCAATTTATTCGATATCAAATTTATTCGATTTTACGAAACCAATTTATTCGATATCCAATATATTCGATATCCAATTTATTCGATATCGAATTTATTCGATTTTATGAAACCTTTTTATTGGGGATTCCATATCGAATAAATTCGATATCGAATAAATTGGATATCGAATAAATTGGTTTCGTAATATCGAATAAATTGGATATCGAATAAATTCGTGTCGAATATATTGGGGCCAAAACGAGTCAGGGATTACTTCGTTTCTTTTCACTACGTAGGCCATTCTTCTCTATACAAGGATTATATATTTTTGCTAGTATTTTCAATATTGCCTCTGCTTCAATTCCATGCACTGCAAGTCGATATTATTACAGTACTTACATTTGTCACAACATTACCAGTACATTACTCGCCACTTGCATTGCTGCATTTTATTCGAAGAAAAAAAGAACTCGCGCCAGCAGGAAAGACCACGAGTGTGTACGTATGAACGCCGTATGTTCGAACGCCGTATGGTACTCCTTCCCGCTCCCTGACGTCTTTCCTGAACCGGCTGTATTCGGTTTGCTGCCACTGGGTCGGCTTTCCGGGGTGAGGTCAGTGAGCGAGTCGTGGCAGTCCTTCTTCTCCGCCACCACTCTCTGCTTGCCCTGTTCCTTGCGCCGCCGCCGATTCATCAGGAAGCCGACGAGACAGCACAGCAGGAGCAGCAGCAGCAGTAGCGCCAGTATTCCGAGCACGATCAGGAGTATGGCCCACCCGGGGAGGCCTTTGCTCGATGAGTCCGTGGTCGTCACCAGGGCTGTGGTAGTTGTGGCACTCGGCGTGCTGGGTGTCGTCGTGGGATGATGTCGTGTTGTAGGGCTAGGTGTAGGGCGACGTGTTGTTGTTGTTGTCGGTGGCGGCAAGGTAAGCTATTAAAATTAAATTGTAAGTTTAACATAATAGTATATACGTAGTACTATGAAGGCAGTCATTTCAATTTTAATGCTAATATAATATACCGGTGGGTATGTCCGGCGGGTCGGTGGCAGCGTGGGATGAGGCGCGGGAGGGCACCGCCATTCGAAAGTGCAGCTGCATGTTTTGTGGAAGTAGTAGTTTCTAGAGTTCTCACGGGTACCCGGACCCGGAACCCGGACCCGGGAAAACCCGGCTTTTTTTGCTACCCGGACCCGGACCCGGAAAAATAGGCGAAAATCCGGGTCGGGTCTAAGGTGTATAATTTCGCACAATTTTTGCTTTCTGCTCGATGTAGTTTGAGCACTTTCTGAAATTTTCTCAAGAATAGAGGATAGTTATTTTCGAATTTCGACATTCACACGAAATATCGAGCTATATTTTTCCAAATTTCCCACCAGGAGGTTATGTATTCTTTCAAACGAGCATTGTTTATATACAGTCTATTGCATATGTATGTACGTAACGTACGTATGTACAGTTCGTACTGTACCAAAGTATGCTGTACGTTTACGTACGTACACTAACATGTACGTAACAGCAAATATTCCTACTACCCGACCCGGACCCGGAACCCGCGGGTACATGGTTTCAAAACCCGGACCCGGACCCGGATCAATGCAAAATGCCTACCCGTGAGAGCTCTAGAGTTTCCATTAGAATCACAGCACTTTAAGAAACGTTTTCTGTACCGGTTGCATAGTACGTGGATGGGGGGTATTTTTGGAAATCGAGATAATATGCCTATCGGATTCCCCATCAAAAACTGCATATGTGGATGAATTTTGAAAAAAAATTTTGTTCAGGCATCATCGAGATATTGATGGGTAAAGGCTGGAAGGTTGCATTTTGCCGTTTTTCAACCTTTTTAGCCATATTTCAGCAACCAGAGTGTGTAGCGGGCTACAATTTGGCACACACATACATCCCACAGGGATCCATGTCTACACCAAATTTGAGCCCAATCCGCCACTTGTACAGCGAGATATAGCATTAGAAAGCTCAAATTTACGTAACGGGTGTTTACTATGATATGTCACCTCGAAAATGCTTATAACTTCTGTATTAATGAAGGGATTTGAACCAAAATTTTTTTAAAAGAATCCTGAAAATATGCCTGACTAACATGCAAAATTTCATTGATGGGCCTTAAGTACGAAGGGAATTATGAAGCCTCAAACATTGGGTCAAAATCTGCAGTGGCGTGAAAAGCGCTCGAATTTCAAAGTCCACATGGCAGAAGGTGTGCTGTTCCGCTCCATTCAAGCATCCATTCGGATCTTCTGCAGCTTACAACCCCTGAACATTGAGGGAACATTGCCGCAATCTTTATGAACATGCTTGAAAAAGAGTATTTTCCAGAGTTTTGAAGACGGCTGCACAAGTGCTGAAGAGTGGAGGTGGGCACTTCGAAAAATGGGTCCTGAAAAGTCGTCGCTTGTTTCTTCGTTAATAGTGAGCGTATGTTAATGAAATTTTGCAAGCTTGTTAGGCATATTTTCAGGATTCTAGTGCAAAAAAATTGGGTGAAATCCATGCATTAATACAACAGTTATGAGCATTTTTGAGGTGACATATCATAGTAAACAGCCTGTATTTTGCACCTGTTGCAAATTCGGTTACATGAATACCACGGCGCGAATACATGCCCTGCACGGGGTAAAATTTTGAGAGGAAGTAGAGAAGGGTTAGGCCTACAACTTTTAGTACTACCGCAAAAATTCTCTATGTTTACAATTGGGACTACGGAGCTCTTGAAAGTTGAAAAATTCAGCAAAAATGTTCCCGCCTTTTTTATTATCCAAGATAAAAGAGCAATACCACTGAAATTTTTTCCTAGTAAGTAACCTATCTTATGTAGAATTTTGTGTAGATTTCAAAAATAAAATCGTTTTCCCCAAAAAATTTAACCCCTAGCATATAATTGTGCAAAAATTGTATATTTTTGAGAATTTTTGGGTAAGGGTTAAATTTTTTTGGGAAAACGATTTTATTTTTGAAATCTACACAAAATTCTACATAAGATAGGTTACTTACTAGGAAAAAATTTCAGTGGTATTGCTCTTTTATCTTGGATAATAAAAAAGGCGGGAACATTTTTGCTGAATTTTTCAACTTTCAAGAGCTCCGTAGTCCCAATTGTAAACATAGAGAATTTTTGCGGTAGTACTAAAAGTTGTAGGCCTAACCCTTCTCTACTTCCTCTCAAAAGTTTACCTCGTGCAGGGCATGTATTCGCGCCGTGGTATTCATATAACCGAATTTACAACAGGTGCAAAATACGTAAATTTCAGCTTTCTGATGCTATATCTCGCTGTACAAGTGGCGGATTGGGCTCAAATTTGGTCCAGACATGGATCCCTAATGGGATGTATGTGTGTGCCAAATTGTAGCCCGCTACACACTCTGGTTGCTGAAATATGGCTAAAAACGTTGAAAAACGGCAAAATGCGACCTTCCAGCCTTTACCCATCAATATCTCAATGATGCCTGAACAAATTTTTTTTTTCAAATTCATCCACATAATGCAGTTTTTGATGGGGAATCCGATAGGCATATTATCTCGATTTCCAAAAATACCCCCCATCCGCGTACACTACAGGCTACTCTCAATCCTTACAGAAAACGTTTCTTAAATGCCTTCTCGTGCAGTCCCACCGGAAAGGATCGCCGTAGTCGTTAACCTCGCAGCTGACTGATTTCGCCTCATCTTTGCACGGGCCCGGGCCGCATTCCTTGTGTGGAGGTTCTGTTCGGCACCTGCAGTTTTGCCCTCGGGTTTGTCTGCAGTCGACGTGCTTTCCTCGGTTCCGCAGGTAGCAACTCTTGCTCTCCACTGCTCCGATGAAGAATCCCGCCACCACAATGAGGACACCCAAGCTGCAGAAGATGGGAAAGCTGCGTGAAGGTGGGGACCGGGATGGGATCATGGCTCCGCCGTAGGTTCTTCCTGGCATGATAATGGAGAGGGTGAGTGGCTGTAGGTTGATCCTGGTAGAAGAAGATGGGAAGAAACTCGTTTGGACGGGGTTGGAGAAAAAACGGGGTGTTGAAGAAAAAAGAAAGTGCAGACGACGTCGAGAAAAAGAAAAGAAGAAGGATGGCGCAGATCGGGAAAGAAGAGCGAAGAGAGACGTGGAGAAGCGACCGACCCGGAGAAGAAGAAAAGCAAACTGGAAAGGATCGCTGGGCAGCGAGCGGATGGTTTTTTGCGGAAATGTTTTCAACTTCCTTTCAAATTTCCTGTTCATAAGTTACCGTATTCCATTTCCTTCTGCATACTACTACTTGTGTCTCTTCTTGCATTTCCTAATTACAAAGATGTTTCAGTTTGCCATTTTACTTCTTCTTGTTTTCGGTAAGCAGCTGCGCAGAACAGTGAGTCGTCCTGCTCTCATCTCAGTTCCCTTCCGCCTTTTTCTGTCGAACATGCATCAACCTCTTCTGCACATTCTTCTTGTACTGATGGCGAAATCATGGATGGCATCATCTTCTTGGCAACCCACCAAGCTGAAGCTCCCCTGGAAGGATCCGGCATGGAAACAGCAATGGAACTTGCAACGTGGCAACGGCATGCGAATATTGGAAGCTTGGGAAAAGCACGGAGTGACTGGCAACGGGGTCAAAGTGGCCGTGGTCGACAGCGCGCTCGACTGCGATTTACAGGATCTGAAAAAGAACTGCGTAAGGTTCTGCCGTTGTTTCAAGTGGACCTTTTGTACTGTACGTGCAGCCAAATGTAAAAGCACGATCTGTCACAAATCAAAACGAAAATGCAGTTTTTCAGGAAAAATCATGGAGCTACGATTTCGTCGACAATGACAATGACCCAAATGTGCCAAACATTATCGAGTATGACTACATAAAAAGAAATAGCATAAATAAATAATAAAATAAATAAAAAATAAATAGATAGTCCGAAATAAATAAATAATAGCAACAGGGACTGGTCTTCTTTTAGACAGGGCAGCAGCATGGCCAGCATCATAGCAATGGAGGCCGGGAACGACCAATGCGGGGTCGGCGTGGCATTCAACGCACGCTTTGCCGGCATTCGCATTTCCTTGTCCAACTACGACGATAAGCAGATCGGCGCCGCTCTCGCCCACAAGCGAGACGTGTTCGACATTTACTCCTGCTCTTTCGGACACTCAAAGCGCGGAAAGCCAGGACTCCTCACGCTGGGTCCACAAGTCAAGCAAGCACTGGCTGATGGCGCTACAAAGGTAAGAGACATTGAACATCAATGGCATCTGGTGTGACTGAAACACACACACGTAAAGGAAGGGTTACTGGCAGCTTTTCTCGCGCAGTCATTTAGGAAGTTTATGCGAAAAAATTAGGTCTGAATCTACTCCGTGCTTCTTTGGGGAACTTCATAGAGTACGTCACGCAAAAATACGGGGGAGGGGTTGGGAAGAATATGACGTCAGCGTGACGATGTGTCACTCTACAGTCTACAGTAAGTCGTCGGAGAGGTACTAATGGCCAAAAAAGCGTGATGAAAGCGTGACATAGGGATGGGGGGTGGGGGATGGCGACGGATGAATTTTTGCTGCATTTGCATTCCTGCTGTTTGCAGAAAATTGCAGTGCAGTTTTATTTTTGATCGTTTTTCTCATATTATT
>JASAMW010000668.1:0-16826 GCA_030247985.1 Epsilonema sp. ZAB3_2
GGGGGTTATACACGAAGCATGCAAAAATCGGTAGAAATTGAAGGTTTTGCTAGCATGGAGAGATGTTTTTTAGCGTTTTCTAGCTAAAACAGAAGCTGTAATTGCCTTGTTAGGCAATTTTGAAGCATCTGCCATGTCATGAAGAATATAAACAAGCCTAAATTACTAAGGCGGAAAAAATATTAGGCTCTAAACCTCACTTTTGATAAATGCACTCGTGTATAACCCCCTCTCGTATATAACCCCCCAAATTGGCCACTAATTTTTTGACACCCCCATGGGGTTATACACGAATCATTACAGTACTCCAACCTTTTCAAACAAACTTTTGCAGTTACGGTAAACAAACGTACAGTACTACCAACAGAAATAAAAGAAAGGCAGACTTGAGACACATTTAACACTGCTTGGATGCTTTTCCTGTCAAGCCAGACTGTCAACAAAAACCACGACATTTGGCAAACATTCCAATCGCACTAAACGTTTATGTAGTATTGTGGAATACACCCGGACCTGGGCTGGGGTTAACCCGCGGACACCTGAGCTTTTCTGAACTTGCCACTCATTTGAAAGAGGAGAATCCAAGGAATCGATTGGTAGAATACTTGTATCAATCGGTCGTATGGTTGCTGATATATACTAGGTGTCCGGGTTTACCCCACAGTACCCTATAATGTAGAGCGAAGCGAGCGACGCTTTAAAACTTCAAAAGGCGACACGACAGTCTCTGTCGAATGCTTTCCTTGCAAAAAAGCGAAACCAAACCCACTTCAATGCCAAATGCAATACCACTCCCCCTCAAAATCACTTATGCTCCATCCCTGACAGCACAAAGTATACAACATTACACCTCACAAGTACCAGCTTGCATCCATCCAGCCTAAATCAAATCAATACAACAGCACTTCTTATGCTTCCAGGCTCCAAACCAAACTTCACAACACAAAGCTCCAGCCAGCCAAAGCGTCAGTCTTGAAAATTGCGCAATAACACCAACAGTTTCAAAAGACAAGGAAAGAACAGAAAGAAAGAACAAAGTAACGTGCAATGATAATTATACACTGTACAAAGGGCCACGCACAGTCAAATTACATGCGTATGTACCGTACTTTTAGCTTCAAAAACGAAGCCAAAAGCCACTTTCTTGCCCACTCAAAGAGATAAGGTGGAAATAATTATTTGGATCAAAAAAGGTACAATAATATTCAATCATTGAGGACCCCAAAAGCCATGATTATGATTTGGCAAAACCAGTAATGCTATCAGAGTGTGGTACTGAACTGACAGTGGGTGTTTAAAATCAACTCTGTATTATAGGATTTGATCCCATCTCAGCTTGCAATTTCATCCAGCAGTCCACTTGACAGACTCAGATATTGGCTGGATCCAAAGATGGGTCGTTGTAGCCCATTTTTCTGCAAATGCAAAACCTAAAAACAAACATCCTTGTAAAACCCTTTATCCTCCAATTCTACCGTAAACCAACGGTAAAGATAGTACGGTATGTATATGAACAGGCCCAAAAGTTTTCTGCTCCCCAGAAACGTGTAACTACGTATAGAGGATGAAAAAATTTCAATGGGAGCTCCGTTTTGCACCCGAACAATTTCTGGACTATCTAACAACCTCTCACAACTCATGATAATGATAGTAGGGTACTGTGGGGTAAACCCGGCCATGGGGTAAACCCAGCCACCTAAGCTCCTCTGAACTTGCTGTTTCAGCAAATGATGAACCAAATAACCCATTTTGAATGAGGAGAGTTCAAGGAATTGATTGATTGATATCTACTTGTCTCAATCGGTCCATTGATTGCTGCGATATGCAGCCCTGAAACTAGTGCCGGATTTCCCCATGGCCGGGTTACTTCACGGTATACTATAAGCTTTAGTGGGACTGGGAACTGAATGAGTATTAGCCTTACCCGATGCAGGCACCGAGCAGGAAAGTGACCAAGTTGCTGACGACCAGGCCCACGATGACCTCCACGCGGAATAGGTTGCTGCGAATGAGGCTACTGTGGCGCAGGCTCCAGGGGTATTTCTGTCGGGGACTCGGCGCGGGACTGTTGGGCGGAGTCGTGAGAGCGCTCCTGGAGCAGCCGATTGGTCGAAACCTGAGTTCTCTTAAATATTCAAAGAGAAATTTTAAAAATTTATTATTAAATTAAAAAATACTCTTGTAATTTTGCGATTACTACAGGTAACTGTACGACACTGATGGAGTAGTAATGTCCTGTACATACGCATACCATATAAAGTGTGTGTTCACAAGATCCACATACAGTACCCCTGGTCCAATATGTGCTGTATGTAGTACGTACGTACTGTATGTTATGTACTGTAGGTCTTACTTTGGTGGCACAGCTTCTGGCCGACTTGACCAATCCCATATCCAGTCAGTCTGCTTGCCAGGCGGCAGCAGGTCTTGCACTAGACGACTCATCTCCATCCCCTCCAGCTCCACATTGGGACTGTGCAGGCTCTTCGGACTGCAAAAATAGAGTCAAGTACGTACTGAAGAAAGTTTTGTGTATACCGATATCGATTCATGCCCGATATCGAATATTACACGAGCAAATTGGTCGACTTTGTTTGTACATAAACTGATTAGGTCAAACTCCAGTACCTAATTGACTGCTTCCATAATACTTTGTTGCAGTTGCAAACTGTCTTCTTCAAAAATAAGAATGTCCCTATTGCATACTGTAGCTTTTTGTTTGTCATGACTCACATGACTGTCATTTCTCTGCGGCTTTATGTATTAGTATTGTATGCACTAGGGTACCTATGTAGGTATCTAGCAGACTATATCAGAGGTAGACTCACAGACATCTTTGCAACTCAAAAGCTGAACGAAGCGAAGCATCTTTAGAAAATCTGGTTTTGTTAGCTCCTGTTTGACTTCTGGCTTTCTGTGGTTTCGCATCAAAAGGATGTGCGGCCTAGTGTTTTGATTGTTTTGGTGTTGCTTGTTTGCCAGGTGCTAACCTGTGTCTGCTTCCTTTGTTTGAGGAGGCGTTGGATGATTTGTGCTGTCCCGCAGCCTCCAACAGCAGCGTGACGTCCACGCTACTCGAAAGACTTCCACGACTTGGAGGAGCCACCAACTCCACCCAAGAATCTACAAACAAAAAAATGTAGGGATTTTGTAAAAAGTATTAGCATAATTATGCAGCTTTTATTTGTGTTTTTGTATAGGTACAGTTTATTTTTAAAAATTATTTTTTATTATTATTTAGGCCTATTATTATTTTATTATTATGTTTATGTATTTTTATGTAGCCCATATTTTTAGTTTTTAAGTTTATTATTATTATTTTATTATATTTTTTAAAACATTAAAATGCAGCAACTACTGAACATACTCGGGTTGACAAATTGGACATTATCTGTTTGTAAAGAAAACAAAAATATGTAATAAGCGCAAAACATAACTAGGAATTCCCTAAAACAAGCTGCAACTTTGTTGCACACGTTTCAGTGCCAGTTTTTTTTAAAACTAGTAGACCATGTGGTGTGCAATCAAACTATTTGTGTGTGGATAAGATAAATTATGAACCTCCCCCTCTCAGGTCTTGTGATAATAATGTGACAGCCATCGCAGCCAGTAAAGTGCGACAATATTTTCATCCCTCTCAGTGCGCGACGCGAGTCCTTCTTGACTGTGAGGACAGGAACACAACAAAGAAGATTCCTTTCCCTACACACACTGTAGTATGTATGTACCCACCCTTTGTGTGAGCGCTCGTGGTTTGTGGAGTGTAAAACGCAATATTTGCAAAGGAACACCCGCACTCGAGAGCTGCCTGACAATTTTGTGTTATTTACTGAACTGACCTTTTGGAATCTTGCCAGCAACAACCCTGTCAGATGTGTTCCGATCAATAGTACTGTACATAAAGAACGAAAGAAGATGTTATTGTGTTCACAAAAAGCGTGACAGGAATCATATGCTTTCGTATATTTTTTTGAGGATCGCTTCCGCTGAGTAATATTTTTGAGGAGAGGTGCCAGCTTGTGAGGAGGATAGGAAAGGAGAAAATCAATACTGGTTCAGCTTCAGCTAAGCTCAATATCATGGTCAAAACGGCAAACTGCTTACACTACACCCGTGCAGCTAAGCTAACACAGTCAAGAGGAAAAGCAGCAGGCGAAGCCAGGAAAGGCTATTTTCATTCCCTATGCGCTCTCCCTCCCTTCACACATAATTCTATGCCTGTCCCCAGGCAAATAATAAAGGAAAAAGCCCCCAGAAAGTCTCACATTGCATGGTACCCAAATGAAACGCAGTTACATACAAAGCAGCTGAGCTTCTAAAAGCGATATCACGCGATGTGGCATTGCCTAGTGCTGAGCGTTATTTCCTACCACCATGTGCATAACCCTTGATGTATAAAGGGCAATTTTATTTATGGACACACTTCCCAAGAGTCAGCCTATACAATACACGTGTCCCCCGCTATCACTATCTCAGCTACCGCACCAGGACATTTATGGCGGTTGTAGCGAGCGGCGAAACGGAAATGAGCGACAAAAATAAACATAATATCAGGGGCAAATGGAGGAGGGAAAGGGTTGAAAATCAAATGGATAGAGTACAAAGCAAAGCCACTTTCAATGCAGACAACACTGAACCGACAGCACAACACGGCGCAAGACACATTGGTGACAGACAGCTAAAGCTCACAAAACATACGGTACTACCCGCGTTCGTACCGAGGAGTGATTTCAGTTTTCACCAAGGAGCCATCTATGACCGGAGGAATATCACAATTGAGGAAAAATGGTTAGCACAATTGAGGTCAGCAGATGGTTATCTTATCATTGTAGTTCACAGCTTTTAGTTACCGTCATCATCCTGAGTTCTACTGAGCGCTCCCTCGGAGGCGATTTTCAGGGTTTTGTCCAGTGATTTTGAGGATGCCATTGTCACCAGACGATCTGCGTTGAATCGGCCTTGCTGTCGTACGGCTGCGCGAAATAGCAGGGATGAATGATGACGACGCCGATTAGGTAGTAGTTCCCGACCAGAAGATTTCTCGTCGCTCATAAACTCATTCGAAGGATCAGCAGAAATTTCCACAAGTTCATAGACTAGGAGCTTTCAGATGAGCTCACCAGAGTTCAAGGAGGTCTAAAAAACAGAAAAGTTTCCTCAGTTGCGCCAAAAGCGAATATTTTGAAAATAAAAATAAGCGGAAAAGACAGACTTGGGAGTGGTCCAGAAAAAATTGAGGTAATTTTGTTTTGGGGCAATAAAAATCGCACGTTCAAGGTCAGGAACAAAGTTTGCGCAGACAAAACGCCAAAAAACAAACTCGCTTGGTTGGCATTGAAAAGTTGGCGGATTGTTTCTCTCATCCGTCTGACAGGATGTAGTGCCAACAACACAAACACGTATATGTACTGCCTGAGTATAATTTTCAAGCGCAATAATAGCTCAGCTGACTGGCTGGCCGGGCTCGCCGATCAATAATTGTTCCTTCGGTTTGCGCGCGTGGATTTCCCGCACTGCGTGTGTGTAACTCGAGTTGGCAATCAACCTTGGTCCCATCATGATGCTCACGCACAATTTGCGTTCCAAACTGGTCCCGAAGCGAACCGCAACGCGCGCGTCGTCGTTTTCGTTTTACTACTATAGTCTGGCCAATAGCAGTTGGCACTTGGACTCAAGGCGAGTTGCGTAGTTTGCATGTACTTCTGCTAAATAGGAGTACACGAAGCGTGGACAGAAATCCGCATTTTTAAATCAATTTTACGCAACGCGCCTTGAGTCCAAGTGCCAACTCCTGTTGGCCAGACTATAGTACGTAACGTACCGTAATACCGTACGTTACGTCGTATTCGTTCGCTTCGGGACCAGGTTTAATGGAACACAAATTGTGCCTGAGCGTCATGATGGGACCAAGGTGGATGTCTGGGCACGTGATTTTGCGGGAAGTACAGGAGCGCCATCTGATGACGGAAAGAACAAACAACTGCTCAAAGTTTCCCAATCTCAATACAAAAGCACTGTGTCGTGCAACTTTCGCAATTCGTGGATATTTTACTTCCCAAACGAACTGAATTTATTGGTTTTGTAGTACATAACTCACGTTTTATTTTATCGCATTCACATGTTTAGACCTACCGTAATCCTACTGTTAGGGTACATACGATTGCTCATAACAACAAAAACCACAGAATAAATTATTAATATTTTGTACAATTTCACACGCTAAAAAATTTCACAATTCTACAGCCAATAATTTGCTGCAAACAAGCCATATTGCAATCAAGCAGAAATCAAATCGCACAATCAGCACTTTTTAAACCCACGCAATCAAAGCTGGCTGGCAGGTGAAGAAGGATCGTCAAGCAGAAGGGGGGTGGGAAATTATTGCAAGAGTGTGATGTGTTTGTGGTGTCATTTCTTTTGCTTGATATTTTTGCAAATCCAATTCATTCCATCCTGAAATCAAAATTTAAGGTATATTTATTTAGTTAGGCCAATTTATTTATTTAATTATTTAATTTATCGTATCTATTTATTTATTTATTTACTTAGGCCTGTTTATATATTTATGTAGGCCATGCCTATCAAAATTTGGGAACTCCCCAAAAATTTTCGACTCAGTTATCCGTATAAGTTGAGCTCAACAGTAAGGGAGTACAAAACACGCACAACTTTTGCATTTAGTTTCTTAATTTTAATGATCGTGTGTAGAGTGCAGCGCCCAACTGAGGATAGATAAGTTTTCGGTCGCCTCCTCCTCCTCGTCCTCGCTACCTGAACTCCTTCCATGGTGATGGCTGAGCATGCCTGAATTTGCCAGGCCCTGTCTCTAATGGTGTGCAGTTGAAGGCCTTCGGCAATCTCTGAGGCGGAAGCGGCGTTGATGAGGTCCTGCTTGTTGGCGAAAACCATGACAGGAACGCCGGCAAGCTTCTCCTCTTCCAACAGTTCCATAAGCTCCTAGCAAACAGATACAATAATTGTTGTTGTGCTGCAACTTTTCCTGTGTTGGGTACTGTGGGGGGTAAACCCGGACACGGGTAAACCGTACACCTAAGCTCCTCTGAACTTGCCGCTTCAGCAAATGATGAACATGGTAGCTCATTTGAAAGAGGAGAGTTCAAGGAAACGATTGGTAGAATACTTGTCTCAATCGGTCGTATCCGTATGGTTGCTGAGATACTAGGTAGGTATCCGGGGTTACCCCACGACCACAGTACCCTAACTGTTGTTGTGGTGAATTTTCCGAACGGAGATATGAAAGGCGATCGGTTAAACATTTTTATTCGGTTAATCTTTGGAGCTGGTGAAGAAGAAGGAAAAAGATGGACTCTTACTTACCATACCCGTCTCGTCAAACCGCTTCTTGTCTGAGCTGTCGATCACATAAATCTAAAAATGCAAACAAGAAATAATTTTGTTTCCCATTGTACGACGTCTTGATATTCGTGGTCATTGTGATCGACCGTAACACCGCTTGAAAAAAACGGAAGCTTACACAGCTTGTCCTAAAATTTGAGTTTTATTCCATTTACTTACCAAGACATCTGTGCTTTCGAAGTAATTTTTCCAGTAGGGCCGAATTTTTCTTTGTCCACCAATGTCCCACACGTTGAGCTTGATGCCGTCAGACATGACGCTTTTGATATTGAAGCCCTAAAATATACGTACATAGTAGGTAGGTACAACCATTTGGACTACACCTGGATGACCTCAACAGTCACACAATTTCCCCTTTTGATCATGACAGATCAAACCTGAGTCGGTGTGATGTGGGCGATATCTTCTGAAGCAAGCCCTTTCAGCATCGTCGTTTTTCCAGCATTGTCTAGGCCTAAAAATTCATAATATGCCTCCTTTTTTGCCAAAAAATTCCGACTGTACTGCACTTCAGCTTTACCAAGAAGCAAAATTCTCAGCTCTTTGTCCGGTGAGCTTTTCAGTTTTCTTAGCATCGACAGTAATCCCTGCAAAAAAACGTTGCTCACGACTTGCAAGCATGGATGAGTTAAGAAAATCTCTCAGCGGTGAATAAATATTTTTTTACCATTTTTATTTCTTTCTGCTGAACTTGTTCGCCACTTTAGATTCCAATTTCAAGCTTCTTTTCCATATCTTTTAGCTTTTACAGACTAGCAGACTAAACCTAATTTTACACCTGCAAGCTTTGGCTTGCGTCAACTGAATGTGTTACGAAAACTTTTCTTGGAAACAAACGGTTGTGTTGTGGTCATGCTAAAACGCCATGGCAACAGGCCCAAATACGCACGGGATAGTACCTTTGGCTTTGGCAGGGGTATGCCGCAACCAAAATTTGGGTCGGACAATCAGAAAGCGCTGGCGCTTCCATGTTGATTTTGAGGTCAAATTTAGGTCAAAAATACTGCACCTAGCTGGCAAAAATGGGGGCGGAAACATGTGGATTTGAGCCCCAAGTTTGTACGTAGGTATACCTCAACTTTGCTTTGTCCATTATCAATCATGGGCGACGTCGGGGCGGTAAATTCGAATGATCATGAAAAGCAACTTTAATTGATCGATCACTGCTTGTGTGTACAAAGGTAGTCCTAGGCCCAAACCTTATATAATCTTACACAAATACATACAAACATTCATGTTATTTGTCATACCAATCTCATAACAGAATATTTCGTTCGTTGATTCGTTTCTCAATTAAAATAATCATGGAATCACAAGTAGCTTCGCTTGGTTTACGTAGCTTCAAAATACGTACAGTAGCTCAGCCACAAACTGCCATTTCGAAGTGATGTAAAACGACGTCCTCATTCCGACATGCATAGTCGGGCAGCTCCGGGTCAAAATAAGGGGATGTAGTAAAAAAACGCTGCTGGTGCAGCCGTCCGTATTCCCAGCGTACTTTCCGTCACCAGCGTACCATCAAGTGTCCCAGATCGCGGCAGTTGATTCAGCCGACTCACCACTTTCGCCACTGTCCGTGGGGGTTTATGACGCACCGAAGCGACAATAACGTCACCCGGCACGAGAACTTCGCAAAGTACTGTACTACTATCCACTGGTGTCAACTCGCTCTCTCAGAATATTGAGTTAAGTTGAGTTAGATTTACTCGGGCTGGCATTTTCCCGAGTTAAGTTGAGTAACTTACTCGCTCTAACTTCAGCTGAGTCGGGTTAGCCCAAAATCTTGCGAGTTACTCGAGTAAGTACTGTCGAGTAAGTACTGGCTGAAAATGTCCAAACGAAAAGAACATACATACGTATATCGTTCTGAATGTCCCGAAAATATTGTTGTGTCACGAAAAGCATCCGCTGAATACTGGGACGGAGTGAAGAATGTTTTATTTCTCACGTAATGTATGTACCGTCCGCTTTTTTGTTGCTGCCGCGTTTATGTTTGAGCGCGCGCTGCTGCACTGTATGCGCATGTACGTGCAAGCCGTTTACAACAATAGCGTAACTCGAGTTAAGGTCTCAATGCCCTGTTTCGGAGCCAACTTTGAGGCTTCCTCGTAGCCGTTGTGTGCAAGATAAAAGTGATCACTTATCATGTAAATATAGAACAACCCTTCCTCTACAAGTACACCAAACGGCAGCGCCAAAGCTCTTGTATTCGGCGCAGTACGACACGCCGAAGAAAGCCCCAAAAACCATGCGATTTGGGTGTACCGAAGGAACCACTGGGTATTTTTCAACATGCGGCGCACCGTTCAACGCGTCTTGACGAGAGGAATCGATCGGTACCTGCGGCGCCTCTCTACGTTGCCTCTACGCAAAGTTATCCAAGAAAAACGTGTTTGAAAAAGTTATCGTTTCAATCAAGAATAGCGCCACGGAGAGGCCGTTTCAAGAGGCGGTCTATGGCGCGTCAAAGAGATCGTGTAACAAGCTTTCGATCGATATCTTGATCTCCTCTCAACTCGCTTTCGTTGGCTCAGGAGAGCCTGGACCGAATTTATCCAGAAGTCCGTGCATAGACAGTTGTCCCTGCATAGTACGAAGACGAGCGCAGAGAGCGCGACTGGAGCGGAAACAGCGAACGGAAAACAAGCAGACGGATGATCGTTTGGTGTCAGGAAGTGAAAACAGCTGGAATTAGATATCACCAGATAGTTCACTAGTAGTACAGGAGTCAACGCTCAGAAAAACAGGGCATTGAGACCTTAACTTACTCGAGTAAGTACTGGGTAAGTATGGAATGCTTGACTCGAGTTAGTATGGCATGGCAGTACTTACTCGCTGTTTCTAAAATTTTACTCGAGTTAGAAGCAACAATGGTCAATACCGAGTTAAGTCGAGTTAGATAACTCGATGACTGCATTTTTCCGAGTTAAGTTAAGTTAAATAACTCAGGCAAAAATCGCCCGAGTTACTCGAGTAAAGTAACTCAAATTTTTACTCTGACACCAGTGCTACTATCACCCAGCTTCTGTCAGGCCCGCAGCCCAATTTGCATAGCTTTGCAATGTAATTCTCCTTCCTCCGACCAACCGAGCGGATGCTGATTTGGGTCGTTGAAAAGCAGAATCGCCCGCTTGCGGAACATAGGATAGACAAGAAGAGCACATGTTGCAGAATGTCGAAGAAAGTATGATGGTTGGGTTGGCCAGCCATAATGAACCAATGCAGTAGCAGAGCCAGTAGAGGACACAGCAGTAGCAGCAGCAATAACACAGTGGTAGCAGCAGCAGCTACTGTTTTACAATTCAGATATGTAGTTGAGCGAATGTATACATAGTTGCAATGTAGAATAGAATAGTGCCATATAAAAACAACAGTAGATATACAACACATAGACATACTGTACGTACGTACATAGATGATGGGCCTTTGCACTTGCGAGAAACGATCTGCACTAAAAATCGAAACAATCTAAGTGTGATCGCAGGCAACTTTTTGTCCACCTTACCCTAACCTGTACAAGCTGGTAGCCTATTATGATCATAAGCCAAGCAATTCACACACATGCAGCAAAGCTGTTACTTATATACAGTACGTACAAGCAGGGAACAGCCTAGAACTTATAGAAGCTCCGCGGCCATGCAGTCTTGAATTTTTGTTCGTATTTTTAGCAGGATTTATTGTGTGCAAAGATAAACCAAACGACTGCACAAATCAGTGTAGCAACATTAACACGAACTGAAAACATCGCGAGCTTTCCTTCGCTGAGCTTACATAGCTAGCTTAGTTATACAAAAAAAACTGAAGCGTGCTTGCAGGCATAAACCAAAATAATATGGGTGTCGCTCAGCATAAATTCGCTCAACCTGGTACAAACCGTATGTGACTCCGCACCTTTTCTGTAATAAATTTGTATCAAAATAAAGCCTGTTGTTCCAATGGGAATTGTTTTGGTCCACTATCTCATCATCAATCTATAGTTTCCTCCCGTTCAGAACGATTTATCCGTCTTGAGCTCTTCTCTTCATACTTGCTGTTGAGTATGCTTTGGCCACTTTTTATGCACTCCAGCTGGTGGAAATGGAATTTTTTGTGCTCCGCTTCCACTGTCGATAGCGTCACCCTGCAATGTAAAATAACACACATACATAACATGAACAGCGTGCTGCTATACAAAATTACGTAATTTGTGTTTACTCAGGTCTCACAAAGACCAACTCCTCCAGTAAGTCATCCCCAACGATCTTCAACATGTCCTCAGCGGTCTCATCGGGGCCCTAAACAGCGAAACGTAGCGGATAAGCGACATAAACATAAAAAAGTTCGGGATGTTCGAATAATGACCAACACACCTACGTACGTGTATACAGCGTGTCTCATAATAAACTGACTGACCATTGGCGCCTACCGTATTTACCTGTGCATAGCCCCCCCCCCCCCTATGCATAGCCCCCCCCCCCCCTATGCATAGCCCCATATTGGCAAAACATAAAAAATGTCCCATGCATAGCCCCCCCCCTATGCATAGCCCCATAAGTACTGTACAGTACCTGAAGCTGCCTATAAAAACTGATCATAAGCTACTCATAGGCACTCCCACACCAAGCTAAGATGCCTATAAGCCTGCTTGGGGTGTATTGTAAAAGAAAAATAACCCTGCTTTGACCTCAATTATGCCCTAAAACACGTGCTTTTGACCTAAAAAGCATGCCTCTGCGCACCTCTAAAAACATAAAAAATGTCCCATGCATAGCCCCCCCCTATGCATAGCCCCATAGGACCTCTCAATTTTTGCATAGCCCCGGGGCTATGCACAGGTAAATACGGTATTCTCTCCACAATAGGCAAGCTATGTAGAATGAGACGCCCTGCACTAGTGGCCGTCACCAGTAATTTACCGGTACTTTTACTGGCTTACTGGCAAAAATATTGCTGCCAGTAATTACTTTTACCTTACTTTTACTGGCAGTGCTGCCGGTATCTTACTTTTACTTTACTGGCTGGCTAATTTTTTTTACCGGTACTGGCAAAATTTTAGTAAAAGTAAAAAGTAAAATTTGGGCGTTGTTCTCGTAATTTAGCCCTGTGGTGGAAAGATTTTTAGTGAATTACTGACGCATTTCCAGTTGGGAAAAGAAAAATTTTCTTTAGCAAGTCATTTTAGATTCTCTGATCATGCCACCGACTCCTCCATCCAGCTACATTACGTACATACGTAGGCCTATAACGCGCATATAGCATGCAGGGTAGGCCTGGGACCACTATGGTTCGTCATGTTGGCCCATGTGAACGATATTATGCAAGTAGTTGAGATTGAACATGAACGATACCTGTCTTACGTACAGTACGTATGTCTGTACATAATGTATTGGCGTTGCAGCGCTCTTCATTCCTATGTTTTGGTAGGTAGACTTTGAAAGATAAGCCAAGCCTTATGTATGAAGATTCACCCGAATACAATAAAAAAGAAAATTGACAACCAGAAAAGCATTTGTAGTCAACGGGAAACATGGCCATAAAATTTTGCATTTTTACTTTTACTTTACTGGTTACTGGCAAGGCTTTGCCTTTTACTGGCAGTTTGAAAGCGCCAGTACCAGTAATTACTTTTTACTTACTGGCTATTTTCCATTGAAAAGGTATTTACCTTTTACTTACTGAAATTTTTGAAAGTGCCAGTAACGGCCACTACCCTGCACATTAGACCATACCTCCGCCCGCTTCAACAATTCTTCGGCTATCGCTTCAGCTATGACATCGGATATTCCTTTCAGTGCAATTGCAATCATTTTTTGCGTGCCTGCTGCTTTGTACTCTGAAACAATTCACCGATCAGCTCCTTATTGAAGAAATCCACAAATGTGATGGATGGGAGGTCCTGGGTGAGAGGTCAGGCTTTGGGCACGCAAGAGGGCTGAAATATCATCCCGTATGCGCTCAGTCAAGTGTGGCCATTTGCTGCACAAGGCCACCTCTGACTAAACATGGAATGCCTTGCATAATAGGAACGCCAACTCCAAAGCTACCTAACGCTTCCTCCTAGGGACACTCGAAAAACGGCAAATGATCCCTGAGAAAAGGGGAGGCATCAGGAAGCAGGCGCTAATTTCCTCTGCCCTCTTCCGTGCTGCATTATGTCCAGCCGCACTTATGCTCCTGTCCAAGTGTCATATGACCTGTTGTGACCTCTGGGCACGCTGCCAATACGTGGCCATACTGGTAACAGTGCGTGCACCAGAGAGGGCGGCCATTTAGAAAAAGGGGTCAGCCATGCTGAAAAACAACGGACCTGAACAAGGCTGATTCTGTTTAGAGAGCGGCTAGTGATGACGATGAGCAGCAGAGAAAAATGTGGGGGAAAGAGGCTTTGACGCCATCCACCTGGGGTGGAGAGAATTCTTGTGTTGTGGCGCCCCGACAATAACGCAGCAATTCTCTCTCGGCTGTCAGCTAGCTGGTTACTTCGTGAAATTAACCGACAGGGATGCGACAGCGCGTCACCGGCAGCTTTGTCACAATTTAGTTGTGTGAGTTTGGTTCAACATGTGGTGGCAAGTACTGGTGCTTACTTGGCTTCTCAGAATATCAGGTTAGGTTAGGTAAAATTTACCCAGTACAGTCGGCTTCCAGGTAAAGTCAGGTAACCTACCCGGTCAGAGCTCAGCCGGGTCAGGTAAACTGAAATTCCAGCAGGTTACCCGGGTAAGTACTGTTGTGTAAATCTTGGCCAAAAAACATCATAAAACAGGTGCTTTTGTTCTCCAACGTTGAGTGTCACATCTTCATAGTGACGCTATTGTACTAATAGGAACTAGTGGGAAATAACTACAGTCGCCAATGCCAATGCCAATGCTATTTGTAGCTTTGAATATTTATGTATGGTTGAAATCCACTGTTTTCGTTAACCTGGGTAAATTCACTCAGGTAAGTACTAGGTTTAGTTGGAAGAATTTACCCGGGTAAGTTTTGGCAGTACTTACCCGCAGTTTCTCAGATTTTACCTGAGTTAGCCTTCGACGGCCAGTCGGGTTAGGTAAATCCGGGTAATTTTACCCGCCGATTGTTATTTCTGGGTAAAGTTAGGTTAATTTACCTGGTCCAAAATGAGCCAGTAGTGGCAATTTTTACCTGCGCACCAGTAGTGGAAAGTTACTGTTTTCAAACAGTACGTATCTACATACCAATCCCACAGAACGACAAGTGAACAATAAAACGGCAACCTCTACGCCAACCCACTCCGCTCCATTTAGTGTATTGTACGAATCTAAGTGTGATCGCAGGCAACTTTTTGCACACAACCATGACTAGGGACTGACCAGATGAGAATAATTAGGGGGTGCCATGAATTACGTTAAGCTCTGAAAAACGGCAGGTCGGTTTATAGCCCTGCAGGGCAATACAAACAAGATCAGCCAATTTGGGTGGGCTATACATGGGATCGGGCAATACGAAAGCTCGGGCTATACATGGGATCGGGCAATACGAAAGCTCGGGCTATACAAGGGACTTTTTACCGTCTGCTAATTTTTGCTCCAATTTTAACCCTAAATGTTATCAGAGGCACAAAATGGACAAGTACACACGTACGTCTTAAGTATGCAGTCACAGCTGCAGGCGACGCAGCAATGAAAGCAAGTCGACACCGTTCGAATCCGATTTTTTTGAGATGACGGCGACATCCATGCGCATTCTCTTCGCCTTATGGATTAGAGGCGATCGTGTAGCAAAGGTAGACAGAGTCGGTAAATCACGGCCAGTGTCAATCACGGTCAATCGTACAACAATACAATAAAGCCGACACCGCCGTCAAAGATCAACTCTCAAAACTGCGGACGCTGTCAAACAAATTCTAACCAAGGCAACGGAGTAAAGAATACAATAGTAGTAAACCATGCGGTGCATACGGTGACAGGACGGAAACAAAATATTTTTAGCAACGGAATGGAATCGCGATTCGAGAGAACTCATAATCGGATGGACGCTAAAAACCGTTAATCCCAAAAACTAGTCAATCTCTTACCCATAGCCCATTACATATTTTGCGGTACCTTTAGGTACCAGGCCATGACAACGATTAAGAGACGTTTTCTGTAGCGGTCGCATAGTACGCGGATGGGGGGTATTTTTGGAAATTGAGATTATATGCCTATCGGATTCCCCATCAAAAACTGCATATTTTGATGAATTTTTAAGAAAAATTTTCTTCAGGCATCATCGAGATATTGAGGGGTAAAGGTTGGAAGATCGCATTTTGCCGTTTTTCAGCGTTTTCGGCCATATTTCAGCAACCAGAGTGTATGGCGGGCTACAATTTGGCACACATATATGCCCCATAGGGACCCACGTCTGGACCAAATTTGAGCCCAATCTGCCACTTGTATGGCGAGATATAGTGTCGGAAAGCTCACACTTAAGTATTTTGCACCTGTTGCAAATTCGGTTATATGAATACCACGGCGCGAATATACTGCCTGCACGGCGAAAAAAATTGACAGAAGGTAGAGGAGGCTTAGGCCTACAAACTTTATTACTACAGCAAAATTTTTCTATATTTGGAATTTTGACTACGGGCCTCTTGAAAGTTGAAAAATTCAGCAAAAATTCTCCCACTTTTTCTATTATCCTAGATAAAAGAGCAATACCACTGAAATTTTTTCCTCATAAGTAACCTATCTTATGTAGAATTTGATGTAGATTTCAAAAATAAAATTGGTTTTCCCAAAAAATTAACCCTTACCCAAAAATTGTCAAAAATATACTACTTTTGCACAATTATATGCTAGGGGTTAAATTTTTTGGGAAAACCAATTTTATTTTTGAAATCTACATCAAATTCTACATAAGATAGGCTACTTACGAGGAAAATGTTTCAGTGGTATTGCTCATTTATTTTGAAAAATAAAAAAAGTGGGAGCATTTTTGCTGAATTTTTCAACTTTCAAGAGGCCCGTAGTCAAAATTCCAAATATAGAAAAATTTTGCTGTAGTAATAAAGTTTGTAGGCCTAAGCCTCCTCTACCTTCTGTCAAATTTTTTTCGCCGTGCAGGCAGTATATTCGCGCCGTGGTATTCATATAACCGAATTTGCAACAGGTGCAAAATACTTAAGTGTGAGCTTTCCGACACTATATCTCGCCATACAAGTGGCAGATTGGGCTCAAATTTGGTCCAGACATGGGTCCCTATGGGGCATATATGTATGCCAAATTGTAGCCCGCCACACACTCTGGTTTCTGAAATATGGCCAAAAACGCTGAAAAACGGCAAAATGCGATCTTCCAACCTTTACCCCTCAATATCTCGATGATGCCTGAAGAAAATTTTTCTTAAAAATTCATCAAAATATGCAGTTTTTGATGGGGAATCCGATAGGCATATAATCTCGATTTCCAAAAATACCCCCCATCCGCGTACACTATAGGCTACTCTCAATCCTTACAGAAAACGTTTCT
>JASAMW010000669.1:0-12711 GCA_030247985.1 Epsilonema sp. ZAB3_2
CAGGAAAGCGAGAAGACTTGCCAAAGAATGCCCTTTGCAAAAACATTGACAAAGACGGAAAAGACGTATGCTCATTTATCATTCCAACAATACATACATGCAGTACATACCACTATGGTCTGTACTATTATGTGCACGCACGCTGTGTGGTGTGCACTTATCAGGTACTAGGCTTATCTGTTGGCGAAGACCGATATGGGGTATCAGCTCGCTTTAGCTACATAGCTGCAGTTAATGGCATACGTACTCATCATAACGTACAGTACATACGGTGGGTACTCACTACCCTACTGCTCACTCACTCGAACAAGCGCCGTTTTCATGGGCAATTATCAAGAGTCAAAACAGACGAGTAAAGGCAAGTTTCGCATGGGGTAAAGTACAGTAGCGGGAGAAAATCCGGAAATGCAAACTTAATGCTGACCACCCATCAACTGGGTCAGCCACTGGACTACACTTAGATAAAAAGATTTTTTAAAAACTTCTTCGTGAGGCCACATTACGTATACCTACCACATAGACATTCCAGTGTATGGGTGATAGGCCTACTTGCTGTAGTTTACAAGGGTGATACTGTAGTCGCAACTCTCCCCTGCTACCCTACTCCAAGAAGGCTTCATTAACGGTCGGCAAAGTGAGAAGAAGCAGTCTTTCATGCGTCATGAGAATGGCTTGCCCTTTTTATCTTTGTTTTACCAAAATACGTGTACATATAGGCCGTACGCTTGTTCTTGACTGCTTCTCCAGTACAAACACGAAAGTAATTACCGTGTTTTCTTGTCTATAATGGCTAACGCTTCTATTCTAGCGTTAGCATTTGCTAGGGCTATAGTAATTTCCGAAAAGCAGTAGCGGTGATAAAAAATGAGGCAAGCACCTGCGCATACCTAGAAAGAAACCTAACCTTTACGAAAATAGTAACCTGCATTTCTGCACGACAGACAATTCCGTAGACAATTCCGATTCACGCACTGAATTTTCTTATTCGCTTTCGGTTGGCCAAAAGAATAAGGCGATTCAAGACGATAAAAGTACGTTACGTATGCATGTGTAAGATAGAAATAAGGAACAAACAATTGGTGCAGGGACACAGTATATACGTTTGTGTCCGCGACAATTTACTGCAGCAGAAAATTGAAGCCGGTCGTACTATCACAGTTTAGATTATTGTAGAACAAGCACTGAGAGCTGAATGTAGCTGAACCGCTTCTATGTATGTATAAAGACGCCTACTGTAGTATATCGCGGTGTGCTATGCTAATTCTCATGGAGAGGCTCTTAAAAAGCGGTCTCCTCTCTGGATAATGGCAAATGCGCTTTAGGTCTGAAGAGAGCTCACAGCTCGACTTATCCCAGTTGTCCTTCACACAGTAGCATGGACTCCTTTTATCACTGTCTCTAAGCTGTTGAATCGAACCTCAGCTTCATACGTACTGCATCCATCTCCTCATAAATACATACATATTGTGTGCAACTGATGAATTCATGTTCACGTAATGTACTCATAGCGGTACGTACCTACTTTTTTCTCTCATTTACGTACATAAATGTACAATACATAAAATGATAAGCATAGTAGAGTACTTTCGGCAATGACCTAGGCAATTTGTAGAAAAAAACCTATCAAAAAGTGCTAATAAGGAAGAAGCTCTTTACTCAATTTGTACTTTACAGTAACCCAACTTCCGTATCAGTCTGGTGAACTGCGCTAGGTAGGCCTATACGTATACCTAGCTGCTTTGTATATAATTAAAAAATTACAACAGAAGCAAATGCACACGTAGGATTAAATTAAAAACGAAAATGCATCCTAAACTTTTTTTAGGGATTACGTGTATTTATCTTCGTGGTCACCACCAGAAAATGTACGGATGAATGAATTATGTGTAGGCACGCACCCACCGTATGTACGTATATGTATACTGTACGTACAGCACACACGTGCATAACAACTATTCGAGGAAACACACCGTGGGTTGGGCGGGCACATCAAATCACACCCATGGTCCATTCTGTGCATCCGTAGACAGCCAGGGAAAACAAGTTGAAAACTTTCTCTCAATGGTAGCGGTACTTAGGCTGGTACACTAACATCGATAGGAGGACGTACCTACGTACATACCGAAACCGAAAGTTTTCTTCAAAAGTCCCCCAGGGGATAAAAGAACTCACCCACCTGTACATAATGCTGTCTTCTTTCTCATAGTGTGAGCGCACTGCGTGCGTAGTAGCCTGTCTTTATTGCTGAAACTCTGAACACGACTCATAGAGAGCCGAGTGTACACGGTCTTACTACGTACCTATTGTACGTGCAAACTTTTCGCTCTTCTACACCCATCGTTGATATGTTCAACGGTCGTATACATACTCTACGGTATGTACGTTAGGTATTGTACGTCTGTCTCGCCTGTACACTAAGCCCAGCCTTTGTCGAGCCGAGAGAATTTGTTTGCTTTTTGTTCGCGGCAAAACCATTTTAGCAGCTAGCGCTCGGATTTCGACAGCTTTGTGCTAGAAAATAGCAGAACACCAAGGGTTACACGACACTGGGTATTTTCGCACCCGCCAAAGAAAATTCCCCAATAAATAACCAAAGGACAAAAATGGACAAGCCATCGGATGACGACCAAGAATCTGTAACAACGACCGAGAGTGCGACGACATCCAGAAGCTCAAGCCACAGCGCCATATCATCAACGGCAAACGTCGAAGCATTGCTCATGTCCCAACGTCAGTCATCACCCAAAACATTGGCAAGACTTTCAGCTGGAATTACCGATGGCGGTAAGTGTTGCAGCAATAAAGTCTATCGCCTACAACCAACGGTAGTTTTGTTTGCCAACATAGTGTTTTGGATTTTTATTTCTTCATTAGTGAGCGCGCCTTAAGATAAAAATGATGTCTCCATTGTCAATTTGCGCCCAAAAGTGCCGAAGAAGGCAAAGGCGTGTCTTTTATAACGCAAAACGTTATTACCTATTACAGCCCTCTTCTTGTCACTTTGAAGTATCTTCAAAGTCGCTCAAGAAGTCGTCAAATCATTCCCAGTAAACCCGTTACAAAAGCATCGGTTGGGTTGGGTAGTATGTACGTGCAGGTGGTTGTTACTTGGAAGAAAGTTGAATTGAAACCCTTATTCGCACATGCCAAAAACACAATCACCGCCCAACTTTCCCAGCTGACTTTTCCAAAATATTGTCATCAAACTTTTGTGCCGACTTTTTTCCAACGTAATTTTACTGCCGTTCAAACAAAACTCAGCAGCACCAGCACCTGGGCGCTCGCTTGGCAAATAATAATACAGCCATCAATCTTTTAATGGCGCATATTTTGAATAGAGATAGGATCTCAGGAAAATTGGCTCCACACCCCTATGTTTGACCCGTATATTTCTGTCAGTTTTCTGTCTAAAATTTCTACCAAGTGGCGGCCATAACTTTTTGGAATTGATGCTAAGGCTGAACCGACGTGGTAGCGCACAGTGGCCCAAGAATTTGTCAAAAGGTTTGCTCGAGAGGACCCTTTTATTTTTTGATGGTGCAAACAGCACTTCTTCACTGTGGAAAACTGAGCTAAAGCCGAAAAAGCCGCTTCCTCATTACTGGTGAAGAGGTTGGGTGCTCTTGAAAAAAATTGAACAAACTATCGTCGTGCCATCAAGCTACGTATGTATGTAAGGTAACCACCGATTCGCGCTTGAAGTAACTTCGGCAATTGAGCGAATTCTATTTCCAGTTCAGACTACCACCAACCAACGAAAAAGAAGTACTATCAATAAAGAGAGAATTCGGCGCGCTTTTATTTCTCAATGTGAAACAGCTAATCGGTTGCTTCTTTTCAGGCATGGACTGCTACGCTGACGACAGAGATGCTCTGGCTGGCTTTGAAAAGTTCTTCAACAACTCAAAGTTCAGCGATGTCACGCTCACGGTTGGAGATGAAATGTAAGACGACGACGGCGTCACTAACGGTGCGTGTGCGTGGACGCACAGATTGCAATACCATCCTGCGGCATGTGATAACTTCCTACAGGTTCTTTGCCCATCGGCTCATCTTGATCAAATCCAGCGAAGTTTTCGAGCGTATGCTCAGTCAACAATGGAATGGTGACAAAAAGGTTACGACGGTATGTATGTACGTATGGTAGAAATCGGCGCTAACCCGTATGGATAGTGTTTTAAAGCTGTAGATCAAAACGCGAAATGATGGGCGTTATTTTACAGGAAACGGAACTGGTTGAGGACAGGGTTTGTGGCAAAGTATTCCCCGCTTTCCTCAGGTTTCTCTACTGCAATCACATCACATTGCACGCTGACAATACCCTGCCCATATTGATATTGGCGGATAAATACAATGTGGACAGTTTACGAAAGGTAATCAATCACTCACTAAATGATAATTGATATTTTCAACTGAAAATGAATGAATGAAAATGAATGAAAACAATTAGGAACGCTTTCCAGGTTTGCCTCAATTATGCCGTGACCCACATCATCCCATCTCTGTCATTGAAGGAAATTTTTCACGTCTGGTTCCAGTACGGAACAAAATGCTTTCATCAGGTGAAATAAGCACTGGCCGTGGACACTGAACAGTCAACAAGAGCCCAGTGATATTGCCTGCAATAGGCATCGATTGCATTTGATTTCAGCCCCTAATCAGCATTAGCATAAACCTGCTGTCGAGCTCGTTCCAAGAGATTGTCACCAGCTCAGATTGGGAAAAAGAATGGCTGTCACTGGACAGAGATCAGCTGACTGAATTTCTCAAATGCTCCGATCTGCACATCAACAGTAGAAATGAGAGCATGAAGCTTCCACACAATCCTATTTTACACTGCAGTGTATTTTAAAAACCATTTTCCAGATGAATTCGAAGTGTGGCTGGGCGTTCAGAAATGGATTCAAGCACCAGCTCACCCAGAGCGAAGAGGGACATACGCCGAGAAGAATCTAGCTGACGTGGTTCCATTGATCAGGTAGGTAGGTACACCCCACAAAATTGTGCACTAACTATTATACCCTTGTGGTTATGTACCTATAGTACAAACGTGTCAAGGGATATGGACATGGAGGGGCTACATACATTGTAAAAAAAACCAGCCTTTTACCAGCTGTAGCCGAGTAAATGAGGATAGCAGTGATACGATGATTACACCATTCAGTAAAGTGCAGTACTTATTTCTTGCAGATTCGCCTTTCTGACTCCAGATGAGCTGGCTCAGCTGGAACAAAGTTCCATCGTTCAGCAGTATCCCAAACTGTTCCAACCTCAGATCATGATGGCCTACAAATGGCAGGCCCTGCCGCTGTCTAGTCGTGTGGGATGCCGCGAATTCGCAGGCACCCAATTCCTGCTGCGCAATTACACCGATCTGCGATGGGACAAACGCCTGGTCATACCTGACATTAGCTCCATACCGAAATATACGGAAGTTGCACTCAAGGTAGGTACCTATGAATGAAAACGCAGGACAGTATGGAACTAGTACTCTATGGAACCAGTACTCTATTTATAAGAGATGCGAGGACAAGAGAGGTAGCCTGAAAAATTGGTCGGCCAGTGCGCGAGTCGAACACGCAGCGCAGCACGGGATTACGCCCCTCTTAGCGCACGTCCCCATCTGACCACACAGCTCAATTTATCAAACTTCCCCTCTTGTATTTCCTCACTGGGCTCGTACACGCTCTTTACGTATGATTGAATTTGCCAAGGTTCGAACCAATAATTACTAGTCAGTGGCCCTTTTAGTCACCAGCCAGTTGAGTCATAAAATGACCAGCTTCATGCTACAGATAATGACAAGAGCTAGCGCCCTACCGCCTCAGAGTTGGGAATGGGAACTCAAGGTGCACCCAAAGGGCTTCTCCAGTGCCAGCGAAGACTGCCGTTGCATTCTGGCTTCCAGTGTCATACTGGACCAGACCAGAGCTGTGGAATACATGCTGTCGATAGTCGACGACAAGAAAGTGCTCAGATCTGTGGTGGGCAGGAAGACATTTTCCAAAACCCGGTAACAAAATCGTTTCAGTGGCAAACATCGGCATGGGGGTGAGAGGAGGTACGTAATGTAGAACCGACTTTCCCTCATGATGCCCCAAAGCTTGCGGCTGTATTTATGGAGACCCCCGAAATCGCATTCCCCCGCCTAAAAATCGTGCGATTCCGATGTCCATACGTACGTAGGCACACCAATCAGTAAAGAAAGTCTACAAGAGTGAGTCGATAAATTTTTTCTTTCAGGTATAGTGCAGATCTAGAAATGGAGAAAAAGGTTGGCCTTGAGGAGCTTCTAGCCGAAAACTCGCCATTACTGGTCAACAACTATCTCTATCTTCAGCTCATACTCAAACCTATCGATTGATTTCATTGTTTCACTGCCTTTAGTCACTACACTACTATTATCAGTTTGCCAGATAGTCAAAACATTTATCGCTCCAATTAGTGCATGTAAATAAAAGTATGTTAGTACTGTACCTACCGATGGTCTACGCATAACTCTGGGAGTGACAATAAGATCTGACAATAAAGAAAAGCTCAAAATTGCTCCCATGTTTTTAGTATTAATAGCGGGGTAACGTTGTCAGGAATATATAACATTATAGAGGGGGAGGAATATGCAAACAGTGTTGTGAAGCAGAAGCAAGGCTAGCGACCAAGTAGTTCCGTATATACGACTTTCTCAAATTTGTCCTTCCGTATATACGACCACTTGTTTCCGTATATACGACCATTTTGTTGGTCGTATATACGGAAGTCCTTCCGTATATACGGAAAGTCCTTCCGTATATACGGAAGTGGTCGTATATGTCGTAGCGGGTTATTGGATTTAGCGGGATGCGGCATCCCGCTAGCGGGATGAGGCATGCCAAATACAGCTAGCGGGAAGTGGAATTCCATATTACGCTAGCGGGTTACAGCATTTTCGTAGGCATGTATTTATTTTATCGACACCAACCAAGCACGCGCCGGGCAGTTATGTACATCACATTGTAATTACATAGGCTGTCAGGCAGACCGATAGAACATTGCCGGAGACAGTAATGAGCCAGCCGACATCAGCCAGCATAGAGTACACTACACACAAACCCACACAAACCACTAAGAAATTATCAGAAAAGAAGACCACAAGAAGGAAGGTTATCAGACCCACACCCAGAGGTTATCAGGAAAGGAGGGAAGG
This sequence comes from Epsilonema sp. ZAB3_2, assembly GCA_030247985.1. Lineage (NCBI taxonomy): Eukaryota > Metazoa > Nematoda > Chromadorea > Desmodorida > Epsilonematidae > Epsilonema > Epsilonema sp. ZAB3_2. The sequence continues at coordinate 7,184 of JASAMW010000669.1, forward strand.
TTTAGTTAGGAACAGAGCAGGGCAAAATAACTTCACAATAACTTTGCGAGCAACTTCACAAGGTCATTGGAGCTAAAAAAAAATGCTGGAGATTTCGGACCAAGACATCGCATCCCGAAAGTTTACCGTTCAGAACGTCCTACTCCAACAAATCGCTTTGCAAATGCAAATGCCCGAGCAAAAGTCTTGTCGCTCAAAGCAGTGCCCCTGTTTTAGGAATGAATTGACTTGCTCTTCAAAGTGTTACAGAGGCGAAGCATGCAAAAACCCGGAGTAGCATCATTTCATTAGTAACATCAACTCAGTGCATTGCCTACTTGTTTGGCCACTGCGCATAAATAAATATGATCGCTTGTTTTGAGAACTAACTTGTCTGAACAAAAAATCAGCGTTTGCGTGCCGAGGTGTCAAAAAAATATTACACAAAACTAAGGTCATAATCAGGATACCGGAATCAGCTAGCGGTTTGTGGAATCTCACAGACATGCCAATACCCGCTAGCTGGAAGTGGAATTCCAGATCCCGCTAGCGGGATGCCGCACCCCGCTAAATCCTAATACCCGCTACGACATATATACGGACGTCCTTCCGTATATACGACCAGTGCGTTTCCGTATATACGACCCTTGATGGTCGTATATACGGAAACAACTGGTCGTATATACGGAAGGACAAATTTGAGAAAGTCGTATATACGGAACTACTTGGTCGCTAGCCTTGCTTCTGCCTCACAACACTGTTTGCATATTCCTCCCCCTCTATAATGTTATATTATTCCTGACGTTGTTCAGAGGGTAAAATCGAGCACCTAGCTTTTCTCAACCAAACTTAGCTTGGTGTCCGACTTTACCCCATGTCACCGCATACCTCGTTCTGTGTACCACATACTAAAATAGTACATATTACATGCTCAGGGTTCGGACAAGAAGGACCAAAAAAATTTAAAGGACCCAAAATAAAAATAAAGTACCAAAATAAGGCAGTCTATTACCATACATGAGCAGTTTCTTGCAGGCATTCAGCACGCACCAATGGTGCTTATCACGCGACGCAAGCAGAAAAATGTGAACCAATAGATTGTGTTTTTTATCTGCGAGCGAGCGAAGCAAGCAGAAGTTTTTCGCAAATTTTGACTATATTTTAGCCAAACAAAACCATAAAATTTAAGTATTACATCATTTCGATTATCAAATAAAATTCAAGTAAAATCTGAGTATTTCGAGTATGCGCGAGCACCCTGATGATGATTAGCTAGGCTTGTAGGAATAGTAGCTCATATAACTGTATAAGTGGCTGCATCAATCTAGCTAATGGCCAGCTTACATACAACGCAGGCAGGTTCAGGTACCCTACAGTACATGGGGTTTACCCAGGGATACAACTGGAGGCGGGATTAACCCAACATAATGTATCAATCAGTGGGAGAATTGTGGTCTGCGAGCGGAGCGAGCAGAAAATTTTTGCAATTGAGCCAAAAAATGCCCTAAAACTCGACCCCAAAAAAATTTATAAAGGACCGACATGGAAATAAAGGACTTTTAAAGGACTTAAAGTACCTAAGGTGAAAAAAAGGACCTCTAAAGGACTTAAAGGATATAAAGGACCTGTCCGAACCCTGCATGCTTTGTACATACCAGACCGTACGTACGTTACATACCTGCGAGTACGACGATAACAGTTCTAGCTCCATAATTTCGCATCGTACAGTATCACAGACTGTTGCTGGGCCTTCTTCCCACTATCTTCCAGCTGTGTTGCTCATCTCTGTGTCGCTTCTTAAAACACGACCTGCAGTACAGTTTGCCATTGCACTGTTCACAGAGTACAGCCGCGTCATCAGTACACAGGGAGCACCAAGCCGGCTTTTGCTCCGTCTCTGCTTCTTCTCCTTTTTTCTTGGGTGACGACCGAAATTTCTGCAGGAACGAGTCTCGGAAAGAGCTGCGCTTCTTCTCTTGCTTTTGCAGTGATGGCGATGCAGAGGCCGGATTGCATTCTTTGTCTCTGCTTTGTCCATCTTCCTCCAGCTCCGCCTCTGCTAAGACCTGCAAAATAACTGTAAATTATTTATAGCTGAATAAAGCCGCCAGCACACTTGCTGGTATTATTCACCACACGCAGTAAAGCTGTTGGGTTGGTCGATGGCGACCCCGTGGCATTTAGTGAAAGTTTGGATCAGAGCCTGTGGGATAGTCGGCGTCATTTTGTTAAATTCTTCTTTTCACTCGCTCCTTTGACGCTTCCAAATGATTGAACAAGGTCGACGACCCCGCAGACACAGATCCAAACTTTAAATACTAAATGCCGCGGGGTCGTCATCGACCAAGGGCACATACACAAACTCGTACAAGCATTACAAGGGTACCTCCCAATCCACAAGCAGTACTTACATAAATGTTGTACATCCTGTGCTGCGCGATGCAGTACGTGCAATAGTATATTACCTGTTTGATAAGCGCCTGGGTTTTCATATCCTCCTTTTCCTCCTCCTCTTCATCAGAATTGGAATCTTTGCGCGATTTCTTCTCCAGTGCACGTTGGTTCTTTCGACTAAGCATGGCCTGAATCTGCTCGGCTTTCAGAGATTCTTGTCGTGCTGAAACAAGATGCACAATAACATACGCATATCCAATATAGGGTACTGTGGGGTAAACCCGGCCACCTCCAAGTAGCTCATTTGAACAAAGGAGAGTTCAAGGAATCGATTCATATCAAACTTGTCTCCATCGGTCCACTGGGCGCTGAGATACTATGCAGCCCTGAAACTTACGTAGGTGGCTGGATTTTCCCATGGCCCGGTTTACCGCATAGTACCCTTCTTCGACAGACATATCTACGCACTCCAACAGACGTAGGCCATACTGTGAATGTAAATAGCCAAAGCACATGCAATACCTGCACATACATACAGCAAGAACGTACAGTATACAGGGTGTCTCATAATAAACCGTCCACCTTTCCGTGCATGTAACTCTGGAACCACATCAAAGAATTTCATGCGGTTTCTTTTATTTTGTAGCCAAGGCTTCAACAAGTAAGTGTACAAAATTTCAACTATGTGGCCCACATACTTCGGAGACTACGACGGTTTGAATCTCAAAGCTCAAAATCGACGTTTTCCTTTACTATGGAGAAAATATCGGTTTTAGTTTTTCAAGATACCCTGTTTCATGCGTTTGCTATGCTGGTACTGGGGATAATGCATGAGATACACATTTCCTAGCATTTTGGGACATCTTTCTTCATTATGAGGCTAATTTTATTATGAATCATGCACAGGATTACCCCTAAATCGGCACTACCAGTTCGAAAACCCTTGTTTTTGACCGCTGGAGGAAAAAGGTGTTTGCGCAGCTTCCACTGGGTCTAGGAAGCTAAAATTTTCTACACATCTCACTTGAAGCCTTGGCTATAAAATACAAAAAACCGCATGAAAATGTAAGGTGTGGTTCCAGAGTTACATGCACTGGAAGGTGGACGGTTTATTATGAGACACCCTGTATACTGTACGTTCTTGCTGTATGTATGTGCAGGTATTGCATGTGCTTTGGCTATTTACATTCACAGTATGGCCTACGTCTGTTGGAGTGCGTAGATATGTCTGTCGAAGAAGGGTACTATGCGGTAAACCGGGCCATGGGAAAATCCAGCCACCTACGTAAGTTTCAGGGCTGCATAGTATCTCAGCGCCCAGTGGACCGATGGAGACAAGTTTGATATGAATCGATTCCTTGAACTCTCCTTTGTTCAAATGAGCTACTTGGAGGTGGCCGGGTTTACCCCACAGTACCCTATATTGGATATGCGTATGTTATTGTGCATCTTGTTTCAGCACGACAAGAATCTCTGAAAGCCGAGCAGATTCAGGCCATGCTTAGTCGAAAGAACCAACGTGCACTGGAGAAGAAATCGCGCAAAGATTCCAATTCTGATGAAGAGGAGGAGGAAAAGGAGGATATGAAAACCCAGGCGCTTATCAAACAGGTAATATACTATTGCACGTACTGCATCGCGCAGCACAGGATGTACAACATTTATGTAAGTACTGCTTGTGGATTGGGAGGTACCCTTGTAATGCTTGTACGAGTTTGTGTATGTGCCCTTGGTCGATGACGACCCCCGCGGCATTTAGTATTTAAAGTTTGGATCTGTGTCTGCGGGGTCGTCGACCTTGTTCAATCATTTGGAAGCGTCAAAGGAGCGAGTGAAAAAGAAGAATTTAACAAAATGACGCCGACTATCCCACAGGCTCTGATCCAAACTTTCACTAAATGCCACGGGGTCGCCATCGACCAACCCAACAGCTTTACTGCGTGTGGTGAATAATACCAGCAAGTGTGCTGGCGGCTTTATTCAGCTATAAATAATTTACAGTTATTTTGCAGGTCTTAGCAGAGGCGGAGCTGGAGGAAGATGGACAAAGCAGAGACAAAGAATGCAATCCGGCCTCTGCATCGCCATCACTGCAAAAGCAAGAGAAGAAGCGCAGCTCTTTCCGAGACTCGTTCCTGCAGAAATTTCGGTCGTCACCCAAGAAAAAAGGAGAAGAAGCAGAGACGGAGCAAAAGCCGGCTTGGTGCTCCCTGTGTACTGATGACGCGGCTGTACTCTGTGAACAGTGCAATGGCAAACTGTACTGCAGGTCGTGTTTTAAGAAGCGACACAGAGATGAGCAACACAGCTGGAAGATAGTGGGAAGAAGGCCCAGCAACAGTCTGTGATACTGTACGATGCGAAATTATGGAGCTAGAACTGTTATCGTCGTACTCGCAGGTATGTAACGTACGTACGGTCTGGTATGTACAAAGCATGCAGGGTTCGGACAGGTCCTTTATATCCTTTAAGTCCTTTAGAGGTCCTTTTTTTCACCTTAGGTACTTTAAGTCCTTTAAAAGTCCTTTATTTCCATGTCGGTCCTTTATAAATTTTTTTGGGGTCGAGTTTTAGGGCATTTTTTGGCTCAATTGCAAAAATTTTCTGCTCGCTCCGCTCGCAGACCACAATTCTCCCACTGATTGATACATTATGTTGGGTTAATCCCGCCTCCAGTTGTATCCCTGGGTAAACCCCATGTACTGTAGGGTACCTGAACCTGCCTGCGTTGTATGTAAGCTGGCCATTAGCTAGATTGATGCAGCCACTTATACAGTTATATGAGCTACTATTCCTACAAGCCTAGCTAATCATCATCAGGGTGCTCGCGCATACTCGAAATACTCAGATTTTACTTGAATTTTATTTGATAATCGAAATGATGTAATACTTAAATTTTATGGTTTTGTTTGGCTAAAATATAGTCAAAATTTGCGAAAAACTTCTGCTTGCTTCGCTCGCTCGCAGATAAAAAACACAATCTATTGGTTCACATTTTTCTGCTTGCGTCGCGTGATAAGCACCATTGGTGCGTGCTGAATGCCTGCAAGAAACTGCTCATGTATGGTAATAGACTGCCTTATTTTGGTACTTTATTTTTATTTTGGGTCCTTTAAATTTTTTTGGTCCTTCTTGTCCGAACCCTGAGCATGTAA
>JASAMW010000671.1:0-36224 GCA_030247985.1 Epsilonema sp. ZAB3_2
TCGGTGCAGTCTTGAAAAACAAAGCAAGAAGCCAAAATTTCTTACTACATACATTACATACCGATGTTGTTTTCTTTCGCATTTCTCTTGAAAGGTTCAACTCGACCCTAACTACAAAACGGAAGCGGATATTTCGGCCTCTAAAGGATACAAGAAGCAACATTCGAAGGCAACTACAGAAAAGACTGACAGGCCGATAACAACGCAAAAAACGAACTCCATCGAGTTTCCAACGCCAGCATTGGGCTCGGCAGGAACCAAAAGTTGTTCTTCAAGGAGCAGAAACAGAGTAAAAATGACAGAATTCTGCTCCTTCAAACAATAACGAACGGTGGTTCGGGTTCCTCCGAAAAAGCAAAGTAACAGCTGGTCCACTGGGAGCAAGTCATAAAAAAACGGAAAAGAAAGCAAAGTCCGCTCGCCTGTGTTCCACAATTTGTCTTAGTCTCTTTCTATTGCAGCTGCACAGCTTTTGGAGTCAGAGACAAAAAGTAAGCGACAAGACACGCAGCTGTACTGTACGTGTACGTACGTATGTACCTGGAATAAAGCAGCAATGTACCAGTGGTTGCACAAGTACGTAGGTTTCAATGGGGAAATTGCGATCACATAGCAAACAGTATTCCGAAGTACGCTCAAAATAGCAGGAAATAAGACCACAAAACTAACTATGGTCTGTGGGAGAGCTGCGTTGATTACCAATCATCTCCTGTTCTCTTATTTTCATCCATACCGGAATTGGTCAAAATGTTGACCACTTCCTACTCCTGACTGACGAAAAATAAAATTTTGCCAGCATTCTGGAGGATGGTTGGTCGGATTTGCCCTCACCTCACTTCAGCCAACAGGGCGGCTGCCGACTCCAGAAAACCAGAAGACGAAGAAGCAAAGGGCGAAAAGAAGAAGTCGGCCAAAAATCCCGCATCCATCAAGCCACACAGAAAGCCCGGAGGGCACAAGAAAAGAAGAATACGCATCGCAAAGAGCTAAAAGGATAAAGCTGCACCTTTCTCTCTCCTTCACGCCCAGGTAAACGTCGCACTTCGCGCCATTTCCGCTGCAGCTTCGTCAGTCTTCAAAGGGTGCCGCGCTCACCAGAGCTTTCTAATGAGCTACAGTAGGTCCAGGCACCAGCTGGCAAGCCTATTTGTGTACACTTTTGTTCCGGTCACTCGGGATAAAGCATAGAGACATCAGACACTAACGGCAGCAATAAGATCCCCCAACGATAATCAATTTATAATTCAAAGCTGGCTACTCAATCCAATTTGAATCCCAAGCTTTCTTTTCATCCAGCTTTGCTTTGACTACGGGCCACTTTTGATTGTCATTTCAGCAAAAAACCATCTGGAAAGATGCCACATTACATACCTACATCCACACATACAGAAAGAATGTTAAATTACTGGCGGCGGCAGCGCAAAAAGTCAAAAGTCAAGTGAAGTAACTGTGTATACAAAGCAGAAGAAGTATGAGCGTTCTGCTGTTTGCTTCATTATTCCTTCGATCGGTACGTGCGTATAGTGTACTGTACGTAGTGTCGAACTGAGGGATTGTCGTCTTTTCTTCGGTAGCCAAACAAATAATGTTTCAAGAAGCTTCCACTAAAAAGCTTCAGAATGCAAACATACCGCATACCTTCAGCCAGGTAAGTACGTACGGTACGCGTAGTAAAGTAGCCCTGTCCTGTACAAACATAGCATACTAAACGCTACAACACTACCAAGCAAGCCAAGCACGAAGCTGCAGCCACATAGCGCATCCCTTCTTCTATCCTTCGAGTGCGCGAAAAACCCCCACAACTGCAGCTTTGCATAAGACCGCCGCGATTTCTATGCCAACTGCCATACTGTTGTGCCTCGAATATAACCCCCACCTATCCCGGTCGCAAGTCAAGTTGCTCAGCGATCAGCCACTAAAGCATATCTGCTTTCGCTCATGCCATAATACTTTAGGGGCAAGGGGCAGAATGAGTATGTCTTCGAAGCTAGTCGAGAAGGAAAATTTGCCAGATGTGCCAGGGAACCGAACCCTGGGCCTCTCGCGTTCCAGGCGAGCGCCTTAACCATCTGACCATACACTACAACCGGATGAGATCAGTCACACAATTCCCCCTTTTGACCATGCCAGCTACAATAGGCTATGATCGAGCTATTACTTCAGCAGCTATAATACTGACGACGAAGGAGAAGAAGCGAAGCGACCAGTTCTCTTAAACTCTCTCTCTCGTCGGAAGAGCAAATACAGCTGCCAAGCAAAGCGAGTGAAGAGGACAGCGCTCTTCACATTAGTCCATCAAAAATGAAAGGAACGTCCTCAACTCCAAACCCAAACCGATGAAGATCGCCCAGCCAGCCAACGACCATACAATAGATAAGATAGAATACGCATTGTGCAAACCCCACAGCAAACATACAGTACATAAGAACGAAAAACGCCGAACAAGACCCTTGGTGGTAGACTGGAGCAAAAGCCACAAGATCTAAGAAGGTACAACTGTACATTTGCACAACTCTATGGTACGTTGGATAACAGCGAAAACAAGCATAAACAAAAACCAAGCATTTCAAAAACCCACTTCGGCCCATCCGTCCAGACGCGAAGAGGATGGAAAAAACAGTTGGAGAAGATCAAGCTTTTTGCCCTCCTCCTATTCTTCCCAGTACTCAGTAGGTAGGCAGGACTTCAAAATGCAGCTGCAGACAGTAAATTTCCGCCGAGGCTAGGATACAAAAAACACCTTCGAAGTTCGAACACGTATCATCAGCATGCATAAAGAACATAGCTAATAGATAGCTAGCATACACAGTGCACAAGCGAACAAAGGAAACGATTGATAGGGTACCATGGGGTAAACCGGACACGGGGTAAATTCGGACACCTAAGCTTTTCTGAACTTGCCGCTTCAGCAACTGATGAACATGGTAGCTCAATTGAAAGAGGAGAGTTCAAGGAATCGACTGGTAGAATACTTGTCTCAATCGGTTGTACCCTATGGTTACTGAGATATAGTAGGTGTCCGGGTTTACCCAACAATACCCTATCTCTCAAGCCATTTCGCCCAAAATTAAGGCACGAAACAGTCGCCACCAACTCGAAAGACAAAGTTACACTAATGAATATTTCTGACGTGTGTCACGTCTTCAAAAGTCCTCTGCTCCCGCCCACCAGCTACATATTTCGTACATCCGTTTGGACTCTGCTCATCTGAGCCAAACAAAGCCCAACGCCACGCTATGCTAATCTGCAGCCAGGGATTATTTGCTGCCGTAGAAGCAAAGACGCCCACCCATTAGCCAGAGTTACTGTCCGCCCGCATACATACAACGTATAAAGCTCTAGCATCCCGCAGAGACATAAAAGCCTTACTACTTTACATAATCGGGTTCGACTATTGGTGCAAGCCAAACCAACGCATTACAGAAGATTACAACAAACAACTTTCACTTTTCTTCAACCTACGACATAATGCAGTAGCCTATACCTCTTCATTACTATACAATCAATGGGTGGTCATCTCATCCCGGCTATACAACTATGCCAGCAACTGTTAGTGAATTTGCGCGCACAGCAGGGTACACAAGAAGTGGCCGTACGTACAGTATGTACGTACAATACGTACTGTACTGTAAGTAAGGAATGTACAGCAAACAGGCAGGCAGCCACATATGGACGAGTTGCGGTAACGCGATTGGGTTGGTCGATAGCGACCCAGCGGTTTCTAGTGAAAGCTTGGATCGGTGCCTGCGGAATCGTCGACCTTGTTCAATTATCTGGGAGCGGAAATAGAGCGGGTGAAGACAAACGTTCACTATTTCCCGCGGGGCGCTATCGACCAACCCAATCGCGTTACCGCAACTCGTAAATAGAGGAGCGGCAGTTTGGAAAGTGGCAGCCAAGACAGACAACGACCACTGCGTAAAGTAAAGACGAAGAAGCCACTCTTCGCTTTCGGGAGAATTGCGCGCAAAGCTTTTCCTCTTGACGGCCAAGCAGTCAAGGCAAAGTTGCTTATACATACTTTGCCATCCGTTGCCTGCCATCCAAGACAACAGAGCCTACTGCATAGCTAACACAAGACAGCACGACCATAAAGCCCATTTGAAACTGGGAAGAGCCCGCAAGGCAAAGAGATGTTTGCTGCTTTCGCTCGCGACAAACACGCAGACACATCTGCAGGAAGCTTGCATTATAGCCGCAGGGTTGGATAACTGCGATAACCTCCTATATCCATCTCCATCCATAACGCAAGTAGCAATACAATGTACAGTACCTACCAAAACATACCTATGGTCGCAACAAAACAATGCTTCATCACCCACTGCTATCGCTACTTTATCATATCATTTTTTTGAAAAAAATTTGACGCCTGCAAGGTTGATCGAGCGCGACAGATCTCGGAGTTTTAATTCCGGTCTTCCCTCCTACCACCCACCGACCGAACTGCCCGAGTTTGATGCCCCGTTCACAACGGACGCTGAACGCCGACGCTGACGCTGTGTTACCGTCGGCGTCAACGCGAACGCCGACGTCGACGCCAACGCAGATATCAGCGTTCGACGCAGAAAGCCATGCAAATCTTTATTTTACTGCGATAATAACGCCGTGGCACGTTTGGTACGTATATGCACGTATTTCGAAAGTTTACGTCGATGTTCGCTCCTAATTCTCTGCGATCGCTAATATCTGCGTCGAACGCTAACGCTAATATCTGCGTTAGCGTTGACGTCGACGGTAACGCAGCGTCAACGTCGGCGTTCAGCGTCCGTTGTGAACGGGGCATGAGACCGGGAAGCAGGCAGACAGCGGCTGTCCTGTCTTCAACTTGCAGCTCGGAAATCTTTCCTTCCTTGCAGCCTGCTTCCTGTCTCGCCCGAAGCAAGCAAGCACAAAAACGCCGCCAAGGAAAAAGGAAACAGCAGGAGCAAGCAGAGTTATTAGCCCGAAGGCAGAGGAGGAGGAGGAGAACAAATGAAAACAATCTGCCTGCACCGCTCGCTCCAGCTCTTTCGAAAGAACATAGGGCCCCAACTGCGACCGAGCATCAATCTTCAAGTTAGAAGAAGAATTAGCAGAAAACAGCGTGTAAAACACCGGACGAACAGAAGAATTTATGCGATACGCAACGCAACGCAAGAAAGAGCCCACCATTACCATAATACCACCTATCTAATGGATAGGCCTAGAGGAAGAATGTACGTACATAAACGAATGTGTGTATTCGAATACTAGAAAATGGATAAGTCTCTGTGGGGGTGTGGGTGTAATTTGAATGCCACCTTGCTACGCATTATCTTAACTGCCTCTCTTTCAAGCTTCAATGCCAGCCAAAAAGTTTCTGCAAGAAAGTGTACACGTGCCAAAGACGCTGCTGCTATCAGCGAACATGATCGAATTAGAGTTTGTGCGGCCAGAAAACCCAAACAAAGCGACGTGACGTGTAGACAGCGACTTGAAGGAGAAAATAGTAGCCTGTATTCACTACTCGAGTTGTTGATCCCGGGTGGTTGCAAGGTGGCCCCTTTGTTTTCAGTGTGTTCATGGGCCAGTTGCATTTGTCGCGATAAGGTTGGTCGATAACGACCCCGCGGTATTTGGTGTAAGCATAGACGGGGACGACGGGGATGTCAACGTTGTTCAGTCATCTGGGAGCGGAAAAGGAGTGAAAAGAATTGACAACAAATAACGTCGGTGACCCGACAAACTTTCACTAAATACCACGGGGTCGCTATCGACCAACCCAATCGCGTTACCGCAACTCGTAAATACTATCGAATGTCGTACTGTTTTAAAGGGTGCATTTTCCCAGGGCGTACACCTTTACAGTAGATAGGTACACCCCTGTACAAGAATAAAGGTGCTTGCTTGTCTTACCTGGTAAGATTCCTTGCTGTACCAAATGTATCCTTGAGGGACGGGTCAACAGTTTTAGTTGAAGAGCTACAATACAAGCAACACACATAATACATACAGGTACGCAAGGGCGCTAAAGAAATTATGGATGGTCCCGAGCCGCACCCTCCGTAATACACCGTTTTCAGTGCATTTTTTGATTGGCAATGGAAAGGAGAAGGGAAAAAACACTGAAAAAGTGTAATACAGAGGAGTCCGTGACCACCAATAATTCTTACTTAGCGCAAATGGTCCATAATACGTTCGCTTTGCGGCGCATTCAGATTTGAGCCATACGTACGGTCGGGTCCGTACGTACATCATACGTAAAAGCATGGACAGCTACGTCTCTAATCTGAACGCTGCATTTAGGGTACCATGGAAAATTTCGGCCACCTAAGGCAAGGCAATATATCTCGGTACCCTGTAACCGATTGAGACAAATTATTATATCAGTCGATTCCTCACACTCTCCTCTTTCAAATGAGCTATTGGTTGATTATTTGCTAAACCAGCAATTCAAAGGAGCTCAGGTGGCCGGGGGTTTACCCCATAGCCGCGTTGACCCCACAGTACCTTACCGTCTTTATTCTTCTGCATCCCCAACTGCAGCGAAGCTTCATCCACCACCGCGTTGTGAACCAGCTCCATCGTAGGACTCATTCTTCCCCCTACAACTGCCTGTCGTCTAATCAACAATATCCTCTGCTGTTGTTGCTGTTGATTTTCTGCTCTCCGTCTATCCTCCGCTGTTCTCTTAATCCTGGCACCACCCGCCACGAAAACTGACGAAGTTGTAGTAGTGGTGTGAGCAGCAGTGCTAGCGGCGCTGCTAGTCACGATAGGGGCCGGCTTCGGCCTGAGCAACGGTCGCTGCTGTTGTAGCAGAACCGGCGCCAAATTCTTCATCATCAGTTTGGCCGGATTTGGAGCGGGGGGTGCCGCGGGAATTTTCTGCACTTGTACATGCGGTCCGCAGTCCCCCGTGGACAGAGGAGGTACGGCGGATGGTAATGGTAATGGTACGGCGGATGGTAATGGTAATGGTACGGGAGTGGATATCTTCACTGTGAGATTTCTGGGCTGGGCGCTATTACCAGTAGCATGTGGAATGCTGGATGCCGTTGCCTTTGTGCTGGGGCGACATTCGATGTCGACTATCCTCTTGTCCATGGAATAACTCCGAACAGGAGATAATGATGAGGTGACGCGACTTGGAATTAAATTGGAATGAACCATCGAAGCCTCCTCGCCCTCCTGATATACGGAAGATGAGGAGGATGTTGGTGACGTCATAGTGACGTCATCGAAGCTCGCTTGCGGTGAAACCGCAGCCGTAGAAGTCATGCCGCTGTTGGCAGCACGGAGAAGAAAGCACGGACTGAAACAATAGGTTCCGTCCTCCATGGCTAGCAACATCCCGTACATTTTCAACAGGTTCGCAAAAGATTGCTGGAGTTATAAGGCGAACAAATCAAACAACCTGAGAGTTTTGCATAGGGTTTTGCCCTTGTGTGTCGCAGAGCGCACTTTGCGTGGACAAACACGGAAAGGAATTACATGAAATGTGAAATCCATATATAGAAGATCGTTTCCAAACTGCGCATCAAGGACAAAGCATACTCACAAAACTCTCAATGGCGCAAAGGCTGTAATCAATATGTTAGGGGAAGGGTATCCTAATCGGTATTGCGTAAAATAGTAAAACTCACATGTGAATTTTGCCGAGATTCATACAATTTTTGCACAAAAACGTAGGTACGATTTTATTTCTTTTGTCCCTCAAAGCTGCACAATTTCTTTGTTTGTGCGGAGAGAAGCAGTAGCAACAGGAAAACGTGTCAACATACATAGTAACTTTACTGTTTCACGCAAAACCGATTTGGTACACCGCAATCTTACCTATTAGCTACCAAACCATAGCACGGGCTTGGTTCTGAGTCATCTTCGATTTCGATCCTGAATAATCATAACATAAAGGTTTCTTGGCCTGTTGACCTTTGTAGATTATTTTATTGCTCAAAGACGAAACTGCCAGTCAACCGTTGTTTTGCAAGGCAAACAAAATGATTGCAAGCTTACCAATTAGTTCATCCACACACATTCTTCCTGATTCACGTCCTATGCAAGCCGAAACAATTTTCAGCTCCTTACAGTGTTGCCAGGTTCTCAGGAGACAAAAGCGCGGAGCGTTCGTGGTTTTGCTCCAAATGTCTATGGAGCTGTAAACGACCGGGGGGGGGGGGGGGGGGGTGCCGGAACGCATTGCAGTCCACCAACTTTATCCTCCTGTATGCAATATAAGCATGATGGCGCGATATCCTCCTGTATGCAATATAAGCATGATGGCGCGTTCACCAGACGTCCGTACGTTCGTTCTTCAACCCATATGTGTTGACGGACGGACGGATGGCAGAACTCTATGAATTGACGACGGACGTACGGACATCTGGTGAACGCGCCATGACAACACACACACAGCACAGCACACACACACTTTCCACTTTCCCTCACTCAACACTCAAAAAAGTTGGACCATACACTCGTTGTTTGTGGTGGTAAAGGAATTTTCATCATCAGAAAAAATTGTCTCCCCTATGGCCACACCTCCAAAAGCTCCAGAAAAGCTCCAGAAGCGCTAAGTCAAATTTTTTGCTCCAAAGGGAAGTCAAAATGCTCCAAAGTTGGAGCAAACGCTCCAAAACTGGCAACACTGGCTCCTTATCAAAAGAAGAAGCTCCCTTCTTTTCAGGTAGTCCATTTCCGTGCGTGATTATCCATTGCGTGATTATTCATTGCGTGATTATTCAGTGCGTGATTGTGAACCTTCGACCCATCAGTGAATTAGATCTGTTGCGAAGCATTTCACTGCGAGACTGAACAAGAGTGGTATTTTTAATTACAAATTTTGATCAAAAAATGCAAACAATGTATTTTTGAACGCGATTGTGTCTTGTGTTGACTCCTAGGCTAGGTTTAGGTTTAGGCTAGGCTTAGGCTTAGGTTTAGGCAAGGCTTAGGCTAGATTGCACACATAGGCTAGGCTTAGACTAGCCTAAGCCTAAGCCTTTGCCTAAGCCTAAGCCTAGCATAGGAGTGAACACAAGAACATTCCTGCAATAACTAATGCATGCAAAAACTACACTGTTTGCATTTTTTGATTAAAATTTATAATTAAAAATACCACTCTTGTGCAACTCTTGCAGCGAAATGCAGCTGCAACTGTTTCTAATTCACTGATGGGTCGAAGGTTCACAATCACGCACTGAATAATCACGCAATGAATAATCACGCAATGGATAATCACGCACGGAAATGGACTACCTCTTCTTTTCTCGCTTTTCTTTGTTTGCGTTGTTGTTTTCGGTAATAAATATTCGACGCCACTGACGCCATCGACGCCACTGACGCCATCTATGGCAGATCTAAACCTCGCAAAAGATTCATTATGCCAAGGAGCTATAAGTACAGGAGGTGACACTCGACTGCTGTTTCGACCCTCAACTCGACACTCAAGGAGGTGACAATCGACAGCAGATTCTTGGTGTTGGGATGAGCAGTTCAAGTTTTGGGTTTTCAGTACAATGAATCTATAGCGCCATCAAAATTTCTTGCCACACAGTAAAAATATCTCAGGATCTAGCCAACATTGAACTAATTGGTCAAAAATCTGTTGATAAGTTTCAGCAGAATTGAAAATAAGAAACTGCATGCTTCTCTGATTGAAACCAATCCAAAAATTTAATCCTTACCCAAAAATTGTCAAAATCTAATTTTACATAGGATAGATAGGGTACAGGGTGTTTCCTTTGGATATATCATGTCGTTTGGGGCTATAACTTGGGAACCACAAGAGTTAAGAGGCTGAAATTTTTCCTGCAAATACCCAAGAATATGCCTAACCTTGTATAAAAATTTCGTCCCAAAACTCTAATCTGAACATAAGATATTGGTACCTCAAGTTTCGCCCACGAAAATCGCAAGTTTTTGAATCGCAAGTTGGTGGTTCGCCCTATCCGGGTTCCCAACTATTCCTTTTTGAATTTCTCTACAGCTGGCTTTGTTTTAGTAAACTGAAAACGTTTCCAGAACTGGAAAATAATATTCTCATGTGTACGATGAAAATGCCACAAGTTTTACTCTGACCGCCATTTCTGATTCAAGAACTTTGCGATTTTCGTGGTCGAAACTTGAGGCACCAATATCTTATGTTCAGATTGGAGTTTTGGGACGAAATTTTTACACAAGGTTAGGCATATTCTTGGGTATCTGCAGGAAAAATTTCAGCCTCTTAACTCTTGTGGTTCCCAAGTTATAGCCCCAAACGACATGATATATCCAAAGGCAACACCCTGTACTTTTGATGGAAAAGTTTTTGCAGTAATGTTCATTTATCTTGAATAATCAAAAGTGTAAATTTTTAGTGCATAAGGAAATTTGCTATTTCAACATGAAGGGCATGTAGATGAATGTAGTTTTTTTTAATTTCCAATGCAGTTGACACTTTTCAACATATTTTTTTGCTCTGCATTGGCTAGATCCTGAGATCTGTGCAGCAAGAAATTTTGATGGTGACAGTAGTTTTGGGTTTTCAGATTAGGTTCTGAGTTATGTGTTTGAACTTACTGGGCACTGGGTATTGCACAGTAATATCTATATTGTGTAGGTGTACAGGTGGACATAGGTTTTAGATGTAGGCTGAGGCTTAGGCTATAAGGCCTACTTCTCTGTATCCAATACCTAAGCCTTAGCCTAAGCCTCAACCAATCTCAAAACCCAATCTGAAAACCCATAACCCAGTCTGAAAACCCAAAATCCAGAAACTTGAACTGTAGCATACTGGTAGAAATGCATGTAAAAAGGCAGTTTTTCATCAATTTCTTACTCTTAAGTTGTCAGTGTGGTGGGGAAGAGTTAACACCACCACTGCAAAGTTTAGTTTAGACCCTTGGTGGTGAAATTTGAGGACAGCATTTGGTTTGCTCTGTGTGCATTTGTGTGGAGGCCAGCAAAGTACCCTACTTTTGTCTAAAAGCTGAAAACTGGCCATTTTGGCCATACCATTTGGGAATTGGTTAACGTCGACCCCACCATTGAAAAGAGTGAAGAAAGTTGGGGTATACCGTATTTACCTGTGCATAGCCCCATGGGGCTATGCAAAAATTGAGAGGTCCTATATGGGGCTATGCATAGGGGGGGGGGCTATGCATAGGGGGGGGCTATGCATGGGACATTTTTTATGTTTTTCAGAGGTGCGCAGAGGCATACTTTTTAGGTCAAAAGCACGTGTTTTAGGGCATAGTCTCGGTCAAAACAGGGTTATTCTAGTACAATACACCCCCAAGCAGGCTTATAGGTATCTTAGCTTGGTGTGGGAGTGGCTATGGGTACCTTATGACCAGCTTATGTAGGTAAGTTCAGGTACTGTACAGTACTGTACAGTACATATGGGGCTATGCATAGGGGGGGGGCTATGCATGGGTCATTTTTTATGTTTTGCCAATATGGGGCTATGCATAGGGGGGGGCTATGCATAGGGGGGGGCTATGCACAGGTAAATACGGTAAGTATTATTAGATTTTGACTTGATTTGGCCTCTGTAGCATGCCATGGACAAAACGGATGCTGCTGTCTCCGCCCAAAATTGCTTGCGTGGTGTCTCCTATACTTTACCTCCTTGGTAACCGCACTGCGAAGTTTAGTTCTGGCATCTGATGGCGTCACGCCACTATATGTGGCGTCGGTGGCGTCGATGGCGTCAGTGTCGTCGAATATTTATTACCTTGTTTTCTTTTTATTGCACATATTGGGCGTACTCATGGTATATCGTGCTTTGCGAAGTTTAGGCGATGTACTGATCTATAAAACGCGCATGCAAATAAAAGTTGAACGCCCGATTCTTTCCTGCGCGCTTTTTGCTGTTACGAAATATTTTCTATACTTTACTTACTGCTGTTTGTTATAGGTTATAGCTTTTGGATCCTGTTTGATTCTTCGAAAGTTCGAATACGTAAAAGAATATTCCTTCGAATAAAGAATATTCCTTCGAATAAATATTCCTTCGAATAAAAAAAGAGTTTCTTTACTTACATGAACTTCAACTTCAAATCAAGAACAATATCAGCATGCCGAAAGGAGGAGGAGGCGGCGGAGGAGCTAGAAGCGGTGGTGGAGGAGGAGGAGGAGGTGGAGCCCCCAAAGGTGGCGGGGGAGCTCGAGGGGGAGGCGGAGGAGGAGCCCCCAAAGGTGGTGGAGGGGGCGGAGCCCCCAAAGGTGGAGGGGGAGGCGGAGGGGGCGCGGCCGCGGCGAGGCCCGTCTGGGTAGATGGGGCTGTGAGGGGTCACGGTGCCCCCGGGGCTCGATCCGGTATCGGCGTCTACTGGGGCCATCCTGCGCACCCGGACAACGTCAGCGCGCGTTACACGGGTCCGGGACAGGCCAGCAGCAGCCGGGTGGAGGTGGCGGCTGCTCGACATGCCATCAATCAGGTAAAAATCACCAGTTATGTGTGCGTGGTACGGTAAAAGTGTTGCCTCAACACTCTGCTACATTATTGTATCATGCATTGTATACTTGACTAGTACATACAGTAGATGCTTCGGCGAAGCTATGGTATTTGTCTGTGAATAATTGTTACGTATGGTTTATCGAACTTTGTTCATAGGGCGCCGCCAAAGGCTACTCTCATCTGGACGTGCGCACGGATTCCCAGGCCGTGCAGAGAGAGCTCCATGGAAGCTCCGCCGCTGGTGGACGTATGCAGGTGCGTGTAGGTACTACTGTACATGTAGTTTCAAGCGCTTTTAGTACTGAAATATCGATTATCGATCGATTACGGGTGATCGACTGATCAGATCAAAAATCTAAGTGCCTCTTGCCGCCCTCAGGTTCATAGTTCATAATCTTTCGAATGAGCCCCAGCTTGCTGCAAAACTGACTGAATGGACTGCATAGTCGCAATACAGACACTACACGGCCCCTGTAGGTAATAGGGGAAGGAATGGGTCAGCTTGCGACGAACTAGTGCAACTGGTCCCTGTTTTAATTTTCATTTTAAGGTGTCCGTGCGGCACGTTCCGGCTCACTCTGGGGTGCATGGCAATGTGCACGCACATCAGTTGGCTGGAGCTGGAGCCAAAAAATGAACAAGCAATCAGGAGGAAAATGAAGGTCAACCCACGCCCACGGTTTATCATTCATCCAAACATGAAAAGAGAAGAGGTCTCATTTCCATTATTCTGCTGGTTTAAATTTTTGAACTTTGTGTGGATGCACGTTAATCGTCATGAATGAAGTACGTACGTACTGTACACAATTGTGTGAGAAACATTTTACTGTTCTACGCGTTTTATTCGTACTAAAACTTCTTACAAAATATAATAATGCCATAACCAGTCGAAGACACATGATCTCTCTAAAATTGGAGGTGATTCGCTACTCCTTTATGGTGTCCGTCCAGCCCACCATAACAAACAAACAACCTAAAATAAAAGAGCTCATTACGTTGTCCTAAGGATGTCATCAATGAATCTGATAATACAGTCGAGCCTTGTAATACACTATAAAAAATAATTCGCACTTCAGCGCATAACATTATGCATGCACAAAAAGACGGACATGGTTGCATTTGACTAACAAAAACAGTCAAAATTAGTATCTATCGGAATCCCAATTACTCAAATATGCAGTACAATTGAAACAAAAGCTTACTGTATCAGCCTAATGCAAGCTTTATAATGTTGCTATTCTTGTGCACACCAGTCATTTTACCACGTTACATACGTCAATGTCACATCACCTACACATGTGCGTGTACGAAGTACGTACTGTACATACATACCCACAAAACATGCATTGCATATCATTTTCTCGCTATCATTCTAATAAGAACAAAAACCAGCGATATGAGAAAATACCGTACAAAGTTCCTACGAAGCAATATCATGATCCCCCCCCCCCCCCCAACAACAATGATTGTTATGAATGATGCCTCTTTTCAACAGAACCACGTTGTACTACCTTTTGCAAAAATTGCTATCCTAAAATATGAACTATGTACGCTTACGCTTGAAACCATCAAAGGGCACGCGTGCGTAATAAAAACGGCACATACCATGGATGATAACGATCAACCTGTTCCTAAACCTACCTTGTCCACGTATTTCCACAAAAAAGTCGCCTTTTGATATCTTCCAATATGTAGCAGGGCGCAATGATGGCACGGTCGACACGCTCAGCCATTCCGCAACAACCTTGCCGTTTCCAATAGAAAACGAACGCACTCGGCCTTAGTAAATCTGTCTTGCACACACCCTACTACGTACGTAGTATGTACGGCGACAAAAGTAATGAGCTGTATAAACAAGAGATGCCTAAAATTCAACGCTACAAACAACTGTATTCACTTGGGGTAGTCTGGGGCGAAGAAATTTGCAAAATCTGTACTAACACAAGCGCGAAAGTTACAACGGACCACTCTTCTGTTGACGTACAAGCGAACATACCCCACCTGACCCCCACAGACTTATTTTGTCCCCAAGGGGCCGTAATCGCCCCAGACTACCCCGAGCTGCATCTACCATGTATGTATACGTACCTAACCTATGTATGCATGACTACTAAACTGTCAGTGTTCGATGGATGCTCCTGCCCAGTTCAGTTTTCACTTGGTTCCGGGTCCGGGTATGGACATTTTGCGTGGTTTGTCCGCCTCTTCCATGGAGGAAGAGAGTGTGCGCTGTCTCTCCATGCCGGGGATGGTGACTCCGCTGAGGACGCCACAGCCCTTGCAGAACAGGATCAGCGCGCGCGTTAGTCGCTCCGGCTGCAACACACACATGCCATGCACACACCACAATAGTCTGTCCAATAGCAGCTGGCACTTGGACTCAAGGCGCGTTGCGAAAAATAGATTAACAAATGCGGATTTCTGTCCACGCTTCGTGTACTCCTATTTAGCAGAAGTACATGCAAACTACGCAACTCGCCTTGAGTCCAAGTGCCAACTGCTATTATTGGCCAGACTATAATGGCCAAACTTGCTATTGGGATACAATGCGGGTAACCCCGGTCATGGGAACATCCGGCCACCTAAGCTTCAGGGCTGCATATCTCAGCAACCAATGGACCGATGGAAACAAGTATTTGACCAATCGATTCCTTGGATCTTTCGAATGAGCTATTTGGTTCGCTATCGTTGCGAAACAGGAAGCTCAAAGCTAATAGATGTACGCATGGCATAAGGTGTCTCAAAGAAATATAAGCTGTATTTCCACGAGGAACAGGAGATAACTTTCTTCTGCTGCCCCCTAGCATACCGTATAGCATACCGTATTTATTTACCCATGCGGGGCTATGCAAAAATTGAGAGGTCCTATATGGGGCTATGCATAGGGGGGGGGGGGGGGGGGGGGGAATGCATGGGTAAATACGGTACATTTGAGACACCCTGTGCAGCACACGCGCGGGTGATGGGAGCTTACGCTTTCAGTCATGACGTCTCCGACGCCGTCGACGACTAGGAGCGTGGCCTTGTCCCTCGGCATCGCCTGGTGCATCGTGTAGATGGTGTGCAAGTGAGACGCCTTCGATCCCACCACCAACAGCGCGTCCATCCTACATCACAAACACTCATTCATACAGTACACGGAAACTGCCCGAGCGTGCATACCGTAAGTACTTAGCCCAGGCTGGGTTATCCAAAATACACAGGGAAAGGGTCTGATCCATGAAGATATGGTAATCGTTTGGGCTTTTTCCGGCTTAACCCATACTGCATATCCTTCTCACAACTACTACTAACCATTTAACGCGCACGGTGCGCACCTTACATATCGATTTCGAGTGTTAACGTTTTCTGGTGGACACCGGTGCGCACTGCGCATACAGTAGCAGTTTTGGCAGTACTATTCAGCATGAGTTAAGAACCGCTTCCTGCTGCCCTCCCTCACTGTAAAGTACGTACACGTCCAGGGGTATACTTAAGTTTGCTGGCGAGAGTGGAAGAGAGGTCGGTTCTCTTGAGGAAGGAGTCCAGATAGCGACTGAGATTGCCAGCGTTCATGCGCTGCTGCAGATCGTCCAGAAACGACTTGATATACTCCTTCCGCTCATCCTGACCCTACAACACAACACAAACACACACTGCTTCCAGTACCTGCCATACCCGCTCGCACATGCGAATAGGGTACGCTGGGGTCAAACCGGACAGTGGAATAAATTCGAATACTCCCCACTCTTCTCCCCCGCTGTCCAAAACAACAGCCCTGAAAGACCTTTGATAGATAGGGTGCTGTGGGGAAAACCCGGCCATGGAAAAATCCGGCCACCTAAGCTTCAAAAACGAGTTCAAACGAGCTTAGGTAGCCGAGTTTACCACATGGCCGGGTATACCCCACAGTACCCTACTTGACAGTACACAAATCCAACCCGGTGCACACCAAATTAGAAAAGTATTTCTGCCCGGCTTTAACCCCACGCTACCCCACTGCACTCAAACGGCAGGACGGTGCAATGCACACAGCACCACTAGACTACACGCAACTACGAAAATATAGCCACATCATCACTGCGCAGCCAAAATAATGGCATATCATCGCCCACAGTTAGCAGGAAAATAAATACCTAAACCACCAAGAGATAGATAGTTATTATGTGGGATAGAGGAGGGTAGAGTAGAGAGTGACTGGGTGATTTGACCTGCGTATAGTATGTGTAGAATAGCTAAATGTACAGGGCTACAGGCGGGTGCTACAAGAGAAACGAAGGAAATTGAGCAGGGGAATAAGTTATGAACAGGTCGAAGGCAACATCTTCAATAGTTTAGCCAAATCGTCGTGCGATTGTCAAACATAAGTATGCGTATGGTAAAAGCAGCGTGTTTCCTTGATGCACTAGTTATCTCACCGCAGATGCCAGCCATGCTTTGATTTCGTGCAAACAGAAAGCATCTGTCATCATGCTAACAAGCGTCAACCAAGCAGTACAGTGTACATACGTGCTGTTCCGTCTTTACACGTATCAATGCGGTAAATTACATTCAACCAAATTATGCATAGCAGAGCAGTAAATTACGCGGAGTAGTTCACGCTTTGTAAATGTACTATGTGTGTTGTGTACATAAAAAGAGAAAACCCCCTGCGTTGCTTGCAGCAAGCACACTTGGCAAAGTGTTTGTATTGGCATTCGCATTCATTATTCCCAGCTTCGAAGCCCTGAAAACATTGTCCGCTACGCAACCCGCGGCATTATTGCAAACCACCACACGAGACAGACAGACAGCAGACACGACGAAATATACTACTCTGGAAACTTTTCAAGCACACTTTCTCTCGCGCTGACGTGCGTACGTACGTTACGTACATGTACGCTTGTAATCAAAGCAATCTCAGTAAGCAACATCGTACTACATACCACATACATACTACATACGAGGGAGGATTTACGCTATGAGCTGGAACGCGAGCAAAGACACAAGAAAAGGGAGAAAAGCAGCCAACAAAAAGCCATAGAGTAGCAAATTGCATTCATTCAAACGCAGCACATTTTACACACGTTAGGTAGGCCAGGCCACGACATTCAAACTTCGAGCTGTCGAACATATCACGTACGCAGCTTCCGTCGCTTCAGGTTCACTCAGATCATGATAGCATAAAGCAAGTTTAAGCCAAAAGCCGACGACTCCATTCCGCTATCTTAACTCGCATATTGCTGCGCCCTGCTTTCTGTCTTCAATGAGAATGGTACAGTATGTACAGTAGCAGCAAGATAGCCATGGCAGAAGCTCATGGGGCCAACTTCTTCACTTCTGTCTATGGGGGTATGCACATACGCGTGCACAGGATTCTCCGCGGTACGTAGATAGATATGTAAGTATGTAAACTTTCCGGAAATTATAGTTCTTTGACGTAGCTTCCTTCCACTCATCAAACAATTTCTACCGGGTTACATATCCCCACTGTAAATGAACAACCCCGCTCTGAATGCTAAGACGAAGCGGCCACTAGCCGAGAATGTTTGAAGGTACCTATATTCAACAACAGATATTACTGTAAGCTAGCTGCACAAGAAGCTTCAAACGGCGCGTACATACATACATAGATACACGACAAACGTTAGCGCGCATTCAGCCAGCGGATTCCAACCAAAAGAGAAGCGCCATGTACAGTACACGGTCGGTCAACTGAAAAAAGACGGAGATTGCCGAAGTCGCGGTTTCGCGCAATGAAAGGAATCAATTTGCACGTAGAAAAATGTCCGTGCACGTCTCGCAACTAGCTTTCCACGACTTGGGAAATCTCCGCATTCTCTCAGTGGACCGACCACAACAACAAAGGGGCGCTTCACACGAGCTCTGCGAAAGCTCCGAGCGAGTTCGCTCCGAATTCGGAGCGCATTCGGACCGATTTTACACACGAGTCAGCGCTCCGAATTCGGAGTTCACGTGTGCAGCGCCCCAATGACAGCAACCAGAAACAACGGAGCTTACCGAACGTGGTTGAAGGGAATAGCGCCTGGACTCTTTGGAGGAAGCCCAGACTGGAGGTGACAGGCGATTTAGTCGAGACTACATACAGCACACAACACTACCGTCACTGGTGCGCTTCAGACGTGAACTCCAAATTCGGAGCCCTGACTATGCTTCAACATGCAATATCTCCGAGTTTGCTCCGTTTTTTCAAACGTGTGTGTGAACTTCCGAGTTTGTAATTCGAAGACGTGCGAGTAAATGACGTTCGTTTTGGCTCAAAAAGAAGTCATTCGAAACTCGGAGCGAACTCTGAGCACGTCTGAAGCGCGCCACTGAACTGTACCTAGGTACATACTATGACAGTACGCTGCTACAAGCAGTTTTGCTTACTACTGCACACCTACTGCTGGGGATAAAGCACTCCTTCGTTATGTAACTTACGAACATTGAGGCTGTTGTATACGTGTCTACAGCAGTACTGTACATATGTACGTTACGTGAAGTGCATCCCACTACGCACACACCTAAAGCACCTTGCACCAAAACAAAAACGCTGTACACAAACATCTTCATTCATGCTTTGCACCTCATCACCCCTTCTATGTAATCTATCCCTCAACATTGAAACAGTACAGAGCTGGGTCACATCTCGAGAAAAAGCTTAGATACAGGTCTACGGTACACATACACAAGTGCAGTACGCAGCAATGGAGGGAAGTGAGCACTGGCCTCTGACAGATGCTTTCTAAAGGAAAGGATAGAGGGTTAGCGCGGTGCATACGCACAGCATCTGAGCTACAGTAGGGTTGCTGTTACCCGAAAGTGGGACTTGTGCACATGTACGTAAAGCAAGTCAGTGCAGGTATGTGTATGTGTGTACATACAAGCATAGTCAATGGCAGTCTGTGTAACGCAACGTCCGACCACCGAAAACGTTGGGTTCTCCTGACCTGTGTCATTTAGCCTTTTTCCCCAAGTGTTCAAGATAAAACTGTACGGTGAATAGTGATATATGTAGAATAGAATAATAGACTGAAGAACTCATCACCCATGTCGTTTTCGGTGGTAGACCAGGGAATGTGTTGGTGAATTGTAATGGTCTGCTCATCTCACTACTGTACCAAGGATGCATGAACAAGAATAGAATCTTGCATGGCCTGCGGAGATCGATCCCTGACCGGAAACGTCGTCCTCAAAATAACCGAAGGAAATAATGATCGATCATATACATGCTGGATCGTATATATAAATGTACGATCGTGAATAGAAATGTATGATCGCAAATAGAAATGTATGATCGTATATATAAATGTACGATCGTATATAGAAATGTACGATCGTATATAAAAATGTACGATCGTACATTTTTATACACGATCGTACATTTCTATACACGATCGTACATTATTATACACGATCGTACATTTATATATACGATCGTACATAAAAATAGGTGATTATCTGAGCTCGAAAAGCGCGCGCAATCTCCAAGCAGACCGCAGAGTAAGGGAAGTTTCAAAAGTATTTTCGTGTTCTCTTGTCGTCTACTGGCATCAATAAGCATTCGCTGTCTATGTCAACAAGATTTGGTGCTTCTTCTCAGCTTTCCAACCATCAGCATGGCGTCAGCTACTAACGGCCAAGGTATCCACATGACCAACTACGTAGGCAAAATTCGGCCATATTTTCGTTTCTGTGAAGAGAGTGCGAGCTTGTGTGCATGGAGATTGCGCGCGCTTTTCGAGCTCAGATAATCAACTATACTATACGATCGTACATTTTTATGTACGATCGTGTATAATAATGTACGATCGTATATATCAATGTACGATCGTATATACAGGGTGTCTCACGTAGACCTACCTAACGACTCAGCCTTATAACTTCCGTATTACAGTAGATAGCAAGCTGAAATTTTGTCCCCAGAAACCCAAGAATATACCATTTGTTGTGGCAAAATTTGAGCCAGGTACGTCAAGCAGGGATGAAATTATGAGCTTGCAAAGTTGCGACCACTTTTCAGCATTTCGAAATCAGTGGTGCCACTATTGACCTCAACAGACCCTTGAAGGCTGTTATGGGCAGTAAATCGCCTGTATTTTTGAATCCTTTGTGTTCTGGACTGTGGTGATGTTCAGCCATTGTTGTTCCACCATATTGCCATGTTGGATAAGCTGCTTGACCATGCTGAGCAAATGATTCTAATCTCAAAACCATGCTCAGTGCAGGAAAATGATAAAAACGGGGTCAAAAATTTATAAGCCTGTAATTTCGTTGGCTGTGGGCCTATCTTACTCAAATTTTGCCACAAAGTATGGTATATTCTTGGGTTTCTGGGGACAAAGTTTCAGCTCGATATCTACTGTAGTATGGAAGTTATAAGGCTGAGTCGTTAGGTAGGTCTACGTGAGACACCCTGTAGAAATGTACGATCGTATATAAAAATGTACGATCGTACATTTTTATGCACGATCGTACATTTCTATGTACGATCGTACATTTATATATACGATCGTACATTTATATATACGATCGTACATTCATATACACGATCGTACATTATCATACACGATCGTACATTTATATGTACGATCCAGCATGTAAATTATCGGTTATTTCTAGGACGACGTTTCCGGTCAGGGATCGATCTGCGCAGGCCATGCAAGATTCTATTCTTGTTCATGGATCCTTACTGTACTATACGCCTAAACGCTAGCAAACCATCACAGACTGCAACTCCAGTCTGGCCACTAAGAGTTCGCTATGGAACTCAATACTCAAGTCGTTTTGACAAGCCGAAAACCAAGTGCGAATTTAATTTTGTCTGCGCTTCGCGGACTCATATTCTGCAAGAGCGCGTGCAAACTACGCAAAACGACTTGAATTTCATAGCAAACTCTTAGTGGCCAAACTCTAAAGAGATACTACTAGAAAAAGAGCAACTATACACTCCCGTGTGTTGCACTATCAGCTAATGGTGCTGGCTTGTCATAGGCAACCAACCAACCAACTACACTGCAATCGAAAACGCAGTAATTCGATTGTGCAGCACAATTCGAGCTCTCTCTTACCTCCTGCAAGACACAATCCAATACATGAGCGTGAGCGTATGAAAAAAACAGACAAACATACACGGCACATTTCAGAAGTGGGGACATGGCATAGCACAGTGTAGTACGTTCAGATGCGGTACGTGTGTGAAGTGCTTCTGGCATGGTCCATCATACAAACGTTGCGCTCGTGTACTAATGTGTGTGTACGTCAGTGATAGTACACATATGTACACATACTTGGTCGGTACGTAACAGCCCGTCCATTATCCCCCTACTGTCATCAGCGTTCTAAGGCCTACGTTTTACCTGCTGATATTAACCGAAATTCTGTACATACAGTATGTAGGTACTACACGTAGAGAGAGGCGTGGCACTTACCGGTCCGAATTTATGGAACACCAGATATTCCCAGGCTCCTTGATGCATCTGTCCACCGCCCAACCGGAAATTTATCACCTACACACATCACATATCCATGTCACAGAGAGGATGTGTCACTATAGCTTCTTTGTGAAAGCAAAGCGAATAATACGTAGGTCGCGCCCCCGCGGTACTTAGTGAAAGTTTGGAAAGGTGCCTGCGGAGTCGTCGACGTCACGTCATTTGGTGTCAATTCTGTTCACTCGCTCCTTTTCCGCTCCCAGATGACTAACAACGTTGACATCCCCGCCGGCACCTATCTAAACTTGCACTGACTAAACCGTGGGGTCGTTATCGACCAACCACATATCGCGACAACGCAACTACTGGTCCTTGCGCCTACCTTATCCTTGAGATATTCCAGTACTCCGGCCGTAGTGGCAGTCGGATGCAACATCGCCACTCCGAGAAGCCGATTAGGATGCGCCATCTACAAAACAACAACACCGCGTATGTACATCGTGCAGTTACAGAAAGGAAAGAAAACCAACAGGACATCAACAAATAGAAAAACCGGCCACCCCCAATATGACAGGGACAGAGAAACCAATAAAAAAACAAACAAACCAAAAAAACCAAGACAAAGGGCCCCGCAACAGGAAAAAAAAAAAAAAAAAATTAAGCGCCCTATGCTCTAATGAGTCGTGCTACTCACCCCCCCCCCCCCCCCCCCCCCCCCCCCCCCCCCCCCCACGCGGGAAAAATGACACGTGGCGGCGCCTGTTCAAAACGTGGGAATAACGATTCTTCGCAGTGGAACGACAGTAAGAAAGAACGCAGGCGAAGATGTCGTTTTCTTTTCTCGGCGCGTGGGGGCCGAACCACGACTCGTTACAGCATAGGGCGCTTTAGCACAGACCCCCCCGCACTCACCGCAAATCTGCAGACGATATTGGCACCGGCGCCTTCGCCCAAAGCAATGCAGGTCTTAACGCCGACAGCCTCCAATACGCAGACCAAATCCTCACCCAACTGCTGCAAAGTCGGAAACCTCAAAAAGACAAAACCACACCCTAAAACCACAATTCCAAACGAACCAGTCTTAGTGGTCAGACTATAGTAAAGAAAGAAAGAAGAGGATAAAGAAAGAGGAGACTGCACTGACTCGTGTGTGAGATTGGGTGCGTTGTCCTCTTGTCCAGGGACGCACACGTGAAGAAAGACCGACTTCTGCTTTACTTCTGTCATGGTCGGATGATTCACAAAATTCACCATGCTCTTATCTGGAACGAACGGATATGATATGAAATATCGCGAGGTGAACGAAAGCCCCAACTAATAGGGAAGGGAAACTGTTCATTGGGGCAGCGGGGCTCGAACCAGCACCTTCGAGTTACAAGGCCAATGCTCAACCGATTGAGCTATGCCGCCGGATAAGAGTTCCCCCGCAAATGTCTGCTATTTGTACCCGCACACGCAGCGCTACTTTGTCATCCGTCACCCGCTAGGTTCAGGCACCCTCACCACATAAAGTGAAGCGTAAACAAACGTGACATACACGTACGCTAAGACAGACGAATAACTTACGATTTGTGCCCATGTCGTGCACAGTGAGAAAAAACGATCTTCCTTGCTTATCATCCGCATTTCCTTGGATAAACACCTTGAGATTGCCGCTATTCGTCGTTGGCACTTCCAACAGCTGCAAAACACACAACCAGGGGCAACGGGAAACAATACTCAGCTTCACAAATCTCCAGTTCGATATAGCTGGGTGGACGATCAAGAGGGTCCATGACAATTTTGGCGCTCCCGTAGTAATCTGACATTTCTAAACAAGAATAGCAATAAAAGGTCGAAAAAGCCAGATTACTATTGCTATTCTTGTATAGAACTGCCAGATTACTAAGATTACTACGGGAGCGCCAAAATTGTCAAGGACCCTCTTGATCGTCCACCCAGCTATACAAACTCAAATATGTAGGGTACCTTCAATTCGTCCGCCATCTTTCACTTGGTTGCCCCGCAAAACAGATACACCCTGAAAAGAAACGCGCTACTACTTCGCCACTGACTTTCCCGTCCCGATTTCACAAAATCTCCCCTCAAAAAACAAGAACCGTTCTTCTTTTCTCTTCGTTTGTGTCCTTTCTTCTTCTTTGTCCTTTCTTTCTCTTCTTTTTCGTACTCCGATCTACAGTGTTGCCAGATGATAAGCATGCAACGCAACGCAACAACGTTCGAAGTTCGGCTATCGGCAGTTGACCTTTCCCCTGATTAGTGGCCTTGAAATTCAATAATTGATTGAGACATTATTTCGCATTATTGACTTCAATATGGTCTTATATTGTTGTTCTAATGCCTTGTTTTTTGCCGCAATTTTCGAGTAACCAAAAGAAGGCAACGCAAGCAAATACCTCGCCGAAGGCCGAAGGCGAAGACTTTTTTTGTTTTCTTTTTGGCGAGACCGTACCCCACAGGGTCGGCTCGGCTGTAGGTGAAACCCACCTAGTCTCCTCCGAACCTTTAACAACGCCCGTTATGGTGGGCCAGTCCAGTGCCACAAGGCATGACCAACAATGGCCCGAACCAGGGAAGGGCCTGGCACGAAGCCGAACAGCCATCAGCGACCACTGGTCGGGGTGTGCTGACCCGAAGGAAAGCGCTGGTGCCTTTAGAAGCCAGCGAGCGGGCGCACCATACTGCCGCTGGGGTTGCCAGTAGCTTTAATCCCACCTGGCGAGAGTGGGAACTCATGACGCAGAGGACGGCAGATCGGACGCAGCCTGTCTTTACGCCTGCGCCACGAGCGCGACCAGACTTTTTGAAATCATCAAAAACATATCTTGCTGCAAAAATACGGTTTTTTAGGCCTACAAATTGCAAATATTTCCTTGTGACCTTCCCCCTAAATAGTGCCAGAACAGTAGCAAATGTACGAAGCCAGATTTTTGGTGCAGGATAAAGCTTCAATAGTGCCAGGTTATCACTATAGTACAAGATCTGGCAACACTGCCGAAGATCCTGCTCCAGCTTATAAACGTTAGACCCATATCATAAAGCTGTGCAATTGGACTGAAGCTAAAAGTCCGCTGAGAGACCCGAGCAACCAGCAAGATACGAATATCGGAAGCAGAAGGACGATTACCGTATCTTGGTTATCGTTTTTCTCGTAGCGAACTTTAGCTCCAACCTGCACCTCTTACACACTGTTATGGGTCTAAAGTGGATTCATTCAGCGACTTCGCAAAGACCTCTAGATATTGGAGGACACCACAGCCCACCAAAACTTCGGTAATAAATACTCCGCGCCCCATGCGCCCTGCGCCACGGCGCCCCAGCCATAAGACACTACAATAAGGAGGACGGCTGGCTCACAGTACAAGGTGACCAACGTGGTCTGACAGGGCAACATTTACTCCTGTTCTCAGCGATTTCTGCAACCATTTTACAGCCGTTTGCGCCGTTTTTGGTTTTGTCTGCACCACTGAAATTGGCAGTTGATTTGAAAATGCGGTTTTTTAGCCAGGATTTTGCCAACCAAGTGAAAATGTTCTCAGTTTTGCATCATTCTGCCTTTTCTCTTTGTTTCTTATGCTCGTGGTGATGCAGAGGGAAAAAATCGAAAACGGTGCAAACAGGCATAAAACAGTCATAATGAACCTATTCAAAGATATTGTGCTTGTGTTCCACTGTTGTGTACATAGGCTAGGCTCAGGCTTAGGCCTAAGCCTAGCCTATGTATTCAGTCTACCTGAAGCCTAAGCCTAAGCCTTAGCCTAAGCTTAGCCCCATGTACACAGGAGTGAACACAAGACACATCATGTGCAAAAATACATACCACATAACATACTCCAGTATAACAAAAAGGTGTCAACAGAACACGTGCATGCATCTATGCTTGCACAAAATTAACACATTCCCTGACCTGGCATCATTGTTGGCAACAATCCAATCAGTTGTTGTTGGTTTGTTGTCAGTTTGTTGACAAATGGACAGCAAAACCGACAACACCCAAACGGACAAGAAACTGACAACAAATGAACAACAATTGAACGATTTGTTTGCCTACAATGATGCCAGGTCATGGTATGTGTTAAATGTTGCCCTGTCAGACCACGTTGGGCACCCTATATTGTGAGCTGGTCGTCCTCCTGATTGTAGTGCCTATGGCTGGGGCGTCGGGGCGCAGGGCGTATGGGGCGAGTGTCTATGGCTGGGGCGCTGGGGGGGCGCAGGGCGCATGGGGCGCTGAGTATTTATTACCAAAACTTCTAATCGTCATTAGCAGTTTATTGGATGTCCAAATATTTATTGACCGTACCTATAGATTACATAAATCAAAAGTTGGAATTTCAAAAGATGAGGCCAAGAGCCCATACTAGGTATAGGCTCTTATATAGTATATATCTTAGTATATATCTTATATAGTATTTAGTATAGTATGTATCTTATATATCTTACATAGTATAGGCTCTTGATGAGGCTTATGCTACTTTTATCAGCCACTACTGCTGATCAAGTGGGAACTGGTCGTGCTCAAATGCCAACTGGGAAAAGGCTCAGTATTGCCAAAGTTGGAATGTTCAAATATGCACATTCCTTGGGCTTAGGCTCATACACTGTGCTTCACCTACTACGTACGTACTACCTTCTTCGCGCGTTTCAGATCGTGGCCTACCTTTCGACGATGCCAATGATGCGGGACACGGATGGTGCAGCTTTGTGTACAGTACATACGCTGTAGGCCTATCTATCGTACGTACCGTATGTAGGGTCCACGTACGTACGGCCAATACGCATTACGACACTGCTGCAACGCAACCTGGTGGATTGTTGTGCTGTGCATACATCGTATTTTATTTATTGACGTTGGCGAGCTTGTTTCATATCGCCGGTCGTTTTTGCCGGCTTTTCACTGGCCGCTCAGCACGTTCGGGCCATTTTTCTGTATCAGCTAAACTATCATCGTGCTAGCTAGGCCGGAGCGGAGGTACGTTAGCCGTCGACGTACTGGGTTGGGTTGGGTACGCGCGCAGCTGCGCAGTCTTTCTCGCTCTATGGCTTATTGCGTTGGCTGGATGCTTGCCTTGCAGGTGCGTTTGTATGTAGTAGGGTACTGTGGGGTAAACCTGGACTGGACACGGGGGTAAACCCGGACACCTAGTACGTATATCTCAACAATCATAATAGACCGATTGAGACAAGTTTTCTACTATCGATTCCTTGTGCTCTCCTCTTTCAAATGAGCTATTGTACCATGTTTCATCATTTGCTGAAGCGGCAAGTTCAGAAAAACTTAGGCGTTCAGAAAAAGGGAAAGTTGTGCGACTGAGGTCGTCTGGGTGTGTAGTCAAATGGTTAAAGGGGGGCTTGCACAAAAAAGTTGGTGTCGCGAAATAAAAAATAAATAGTCAGAATATATGCAATTTTTAATGACAAATTTAAAAATAAAAAGAAAATTTTAAAAATTCCTTAACAGTCGGTTTTTACACGCATTTGAAGGTTTTGGAGGCCCCTTAGACCTTAAAAACGTCCGATACGTAACTTCTTAACCCCACTATCAGATTCCCCATTAAATTTGCTACAAAACCATTCATGTGTTCTTTATCAGAGATGGTCACTATATGTCATGTGGCAAAAAAACTGACTGCAAGTCCAGCTTTTTCTCATACAATCAGTATAAGCTGATGTTCTGGAACAGTAGCCAAAAGGGCAAACCTGTGGTTGCTTTTGGACTACTTTGATGTATACGTGGTCCAACTCTTGGGAAAAAGAAGTATATGGTTTTGTAGCAAATTTAATGGGGAATCTGATAGTGGGGTTAAGAAGTTACGTATCAGACGTTTTTAAGGTCTAAGGGCCTCCAAAACCTTCAAATGCGTGTAAAAACCGACTGTTAAGGAATTTTTAAAATTTTCTTTTTATTTTTAAATTTGTCATTAAAAATTGCTTATATTCTGACGATTTATTTTTTATTTCGTGACAACAACTTTTTTTATGCGAGCCCCCCTTTAAGGCACTCGCCTGGAACGCGAGAGGTCCTGGCATTCCCTGGCACATCCAGCAAATTTTCCTTCTCGACTTAGGTGTCCGGGTTTACCCCATGTCCGGGTTTACCCCACAGTACCCTACCTACGTCGACGTGTATTTTACCTGGGCTGGGGGCGATCCGTGTTGCGTTTGGCTAGAACTTTTATTGCGGCTGCTGGGGTGTGCAAACATCGCCGCTCCGCTCCGCGCCGTGCTAGCAATGCTCCCGGCTGCTCTGACTCTGACGATTCTATTCTCTCGTTTCGTCCTACGCACGCCACGTGGCTGCACGGTATTATTGCGCTAGCCGCTGCATGGTATTCTGCGTATTTCTTGCCGCCGCCGGTGCTGCTGCTGCTGGTTTGGCCAGGGAATATCTATGACGAATCGGTCGGTCGGGCGCAACTATACATACTCGTCGTTCGTATGGTAGTCAACCGATATCGATTCCTATTCTATGTCTTGTCAGTCGATATTATTGTTTATCGGCGAAAAATACTAGCGCGCCGATTGAAATTCGGTATCCGCCCTTTTCTGTAAATGCGACACACAGGCAAAGGCAAGTAACTGACCCACCACCACCATCCGCCCATTTGGGGATAAATTTTGCATTGAGGTGCCGGAACATTGCTTGTTCACAGTTTGACCCTCGTCTCCAAACTTTCAGATAGCAGGTACTACAACTACTGTATGTACATACAAGCGCATACTGCAGTGTGCGTCACATATAAGTTGACGTGTCCGTCTCTATGTTTTCGGTGGGGCTCTTCGTCATGTGTGTTTTGTCGACAACGGCTTTGCTTTCGCTTCACATCACATCGCGATCTTTCTCCTTTTCGTTCCTGTCCCTCTCTCTCTCTCTCCGTTTTGTCCGTCGTCACAGCACAGGCTTGCAAGGCTAATGACGACTATGGCAGGGAAGCAGCGAGCGACACGGCGCTTGGCTTATCAATAATGATGGTGCGTCGCTGCTTTGAGCTTCACGTTGCGCTCGGAGCTCCGTCCGATACTTTCGTCGTCATGCGTACGTAATGGCAATATGCATCAACATAAACCTATACGTACGTAACGTACACCTACTTCGTCGTAGGATGAGTGAATAGCGCATGTACTGTACATACGTACATCTTCTTCTCCTCGCTCCGCCTTTCCCGTAATAACGGGTTGTTGTGTACATATACCTCCTAAGAGCTACAACGTACGAAGTAAGACCGACACCGACCCACGTTTGGTCGCTGTTCTGCGCCCTGCACTTCTCAGAAGTCGCCGCTTCTGCCAAGGATTTGTGCGCCAAGGTCTGTTTTGACCTGTGCGGCAGAAAATGACTCCGATGGAGAGATTGGGATTTCTTTCTTCTGGTCCGTCGTTACTGTACGTACCGACGAAAGCGGACAAAAGTGGTTGAATATGACATATGGCGGGAGAGCGGCCGAGGATCGCAGCCTCAGCTGAGGAGTGCAATATGTAGGCTTTAGGCTTAGTGTTTGCTGCTTTCCTTTCCGCTATTTTAGATCGCCAAGACTGCGCCAAACTTGTGATGCATGCTGAATCGTGACGATTTCTATGCATGCCGAACCGACACTGCTCCTGCGCATACATCTTTTTTTGCGACGTCGTTCTTTGGTCTCCTGAAATTGTCCATGGCCATAAGTGGGGTACTGTAATTGTAGGAAGGTCCTTCGATTTTATTCTCTTCCTCTCTTCACTGCGGTACCACGGATACGGATGTGATGTACTGAGAGTGCTGTAATAAATATCGCGTCGAATTACACGTACGTACTTTGATGTGGGCAGAACGTCAACGACGGGGGATTTTCGGGCGCTGATTCGTGCGCGCTCAAATAGTCGCTTCAGCCACAAAGCTCTTCGATCGCTACCTGCTGCCGTTGACAACGGACGGCGGCACAGACAGGCAGCAGCAGCGGCTCTCCTACGCACGTACGTACTCTGTACATACACATGATAAAGCAGTGCATAGATGCTGCCGCTTGTGCGTTATCGGCCGCCGCGTTGCCAACGGAGCTGCCTGCTGCTGCTGCTGCCTCCGACTTTCGAGTGGGTTGGTTGGGTTGGAAAGCGACAGCAGCCTTCCCCCTTTTCCATTCCACCGAATAGCTCAGCAGCTCTCTCTTTCCTGAGCTGAGTACACGTCAGCGTCAGCCTGTTTCTGTCTCTCTTTCGCTCAGCTGCCGCCGGGCCGCTCGCTGCTGCTTGCTGAGCTGACTGTTCGCTCTTTCTCTCTCTCTCTCTGTTTCCCTTTTCACTCAGCCAACCAGCCACCGTCGGTTGGTTGGTGTGGTTGTGTGAGCTGAGCTGCCTGACGACGGCGTAGCGAGCAGCGGCGTCCAAGAGTCGCGAGGCGGGAGGATAATCGAAACGTCCCCCCTTCTCCTATTTTCGCCTGCCTGCCTGCCTCTTCGCTTCGGTGTCGTTGCGTCCATAAACGCAGTCGTCAGTCAGCCGACAGTAGCAGCATGGATGGATAGTAGCGAAGCGAAAGAAGGGGGAAGGACGACGGACGGGTCGATAAAATTGGCCTTCCCGTTCTTCGTTTCGTTCGTTCGTTTCGGTGCCGCTCGCTGAGTGCTGTGCTGAGTAGATGGAAAACGGGTATGTGTGCTGAGTGATGGTATTCATCTACTACTGCGAGCGGAGCGGGAGACGAAGGCTTTTGCGAAAGGGCGTCCGATACAGTAGCAGAAGGCAGGGGGAAAGATGACGGCAGCAGAGCGCAATTTTATCGATCGCTGCTGTCTTGTCGAGTTTGGTTCGTCGGTCGGTGGTGGATGGGATGACGACTTTTTACAGTAATCTTTTGAGCCCAAACGTCGTTGTCTCTCCTGTTGTTTACTGGCCTATTTTGTATTTGCTCCGAAGTACATTGTCGCGTTATGTACAACAAAAAAACAACCGTACATAGCTTACAAGAGATCTCATCATTATTTGCTTCTTCGTCTCCAAGTCATTTGGATGTATGCGGCTTGCGTCTTGGGCAAATTAGCGAATTATACAACGTAGCGCTCTCCTCACTCAGCTTATTCCCTTTCCCTTCTTCGTTCCCCGTTGAAACGATGATGAGGTATTTGATGGAAACGGTGCGCTGCTGCGTCTATGTACATACGTAGGGCCTTTAGTAGCTGATCCGGTAACCGTATGCTGCTGCTGCTGCCGCTGCGAGGCCGGGGCCGGATATTTCTCTCTCTCTTTCGCTTTACCACTCTGCCCGTGTGTGCCTCGTCAATTTTCTCTCGTTGCGGCTCTGTGCTGTGTGGGTTTGGCTTTGGCTGTCTGCCGATAGCGAAATGCGCGCGTGATGGAGCGAGGGGCCCCCTTTCTCTCTCTCTCTCTCTCTCTCTCTCTCTCTGTGCTGCTGCTGCCTGCTGTTGGCTGGGCGAGCTGAGTCGTCGGGTCGAGGTGGTTGTCGTTCGTCGTTTCGTTCCTTGTTTCTCGCGAAGAGCGAAGGAAGGAGAGGAGAGGCGCAGGCGGTTGACTGACTCAGCTCCGCAGTGCGCGCGCGCGTGTTTCGTTCGTTGGTCGCGTTGCTGTCGCCGGCCCGTCGGTCGCTTATCGTCACAGCCCATCCCATCCCCCTTTCCTTCGCTCGCTGCTGTCGCTTCGTGGCTGTTGTGCGTGCGTGCGCTGAGCTGAGAGTGGCAGTGGGTAGAGCGAGAGAGAGAAGAGAGGTGCGTTGTTGTTGACGATGAGATGTTTTGGACGGAGGATCGACGGACGGCCGTCTGCTGGCTCTTTTCTGCTGCCTTATGACGATTTCCTTTTGGCGAGGAGAGGAGGCGATTCGGTCACCGTTTTCGGATGTTCTCCTCTCCTCTCTGTCTCTCTTTGACCATGTGTCGTGCCTTTGCGATTTGCTCCTGAAGTTCAGCGAGAGGACGGAGCAGACGTTGCCTGTTGTCGGATATTTTAGACGATGGTCGCGAAACACGTGTGAGCAGTAGGTATAGGCGTGTACGTATGCGCGCATTTGTCGCAGCTTTGTTCTCTTCGTATAGTAATCAATGGTGTGTTTCATGTGGTGATAGTAATTTGAATATGATGATTGCGCGGCTTATGTACTGTACGTACTGTTATGTAGTACGTGTCCCATGTAGCCGTTCGCTGCTCTGCCACATGCATTTCTTACTACCCTGTGCATATCTCTGTCTGTCCCTGATAGTAACTGTTACGGAGTTTAGGCTTGGCGCCCCCACGTCGACCCGCAGTGCCTATCTATCGCTCCTTGCCGTGCATAAATGTATGGTATGTATGTACGTAGTATGTGTATGTACAGTTGGCGCCGGTGCATACGTACGTACGTACGTTGCAGTTGTGTTCCTCCGACGATTTCTGTCTCTCGCTCTCTCTATCCGTTGCGCCGCTGTTTCGGTGATGAAGTGAAGTGAAGGTTGGCGGAGCGGAATTCCAGTTTCGAACCAGCGCAAGACGCCTTCGTTCCTTTCTGCCTTCCTGTGGCCCTTGCTTCGTCGTATCTCGCTCTCTCTGTGCAATTCGGTGTGGCGGGCTTCGTTTCGCTTCTTCCTACGCTCCTTTTCTCATCTCCTTCTGCCCCGTCTAAGCTTAGCAATGATTAGCGAGCTGTGGCGCTCTCTCGGTGTTTCAAGATTAGCTGCGGCGTTGCTGCTGCTGCTTTCGCTCGCTCTGTTTCTGTTTCCTTCTGCTTCGTCGGTCGCTCCGCTCTCTCGCATTTTGATGAGCAGTACGTGTAGGAGTGTGTGAAGCTCCTGCTAGGAGCGAGGGAAGAAGTAGCGATAGCTAGCTACGCGCCTCTTCTCTCCTATTTGCGGTCGGGAGTCCGGTACTTTGTTTCCTTCTCTTTTGCTCTTCCTCCTCATTTTGCTACGTACTTACACGTATGTACTGAACTTGAATAAGAACATTGGTGGATTACCGAAGGCAGGAGACTGGGTTTTCGGTGTCCAGGTTTCCCTGATGCTCCTCCCTCCCTCCCTCCCTCAGCTCCCCCGCCTCCTGTTTCAATTTCGGCGATCAATCTGCCGGCTCGTACTTCCCAGGCAGGTATAGAGAAGCTGCTGGCTAATTACATTCAGCTGCGTAGCTGCTTGGCGTTGCTTGGTTCGCTATGCTGCGGTGCTCTTTGTTTTTTGTTGCCTTCCTGCCTGCTACCGGGAATGACTGACTGGCATACGTACGTTCTGACTGACATGGGGTTTGGGTTTGGGGGAGAGAGCTTTTGCGTCGTCGTTGGGAGTCAATTCTCGGACATCATTTTGCTTTCTCTTTTGCTAATGCCGTTGTCGGTTTTAGCTAAGAGGTTCAAAAAGTGGCGTACAAGCATGAGAACAGGGGGAAATAGTGGTGGTGATAGTGTGTACTGTGTTATGTACGTGGGGCAATGAGTGAAGGGAGCAAAATCGTTGCGCCGTTGGAAGCTGAATCGCCTCGGCTGGTTTGGCTGAAACATTTTGTTTACTTGTACGTGCCTGTAGGTAGTACGTAGGACTGTGAGCTGTCTTTGTGCGTGGTATTGTCATCTCGTATTGACAGGTCGTAACTCGTACGTAGGGAATGTGTACAGAGGCAGGTACATTGAGAACTCATGTGTAGTGTGGAGCAGTGGCATATTCTATTCTCTGAGTGTATTGCCATTGTAAAACAGAAGCAAAGATAGGTTCGTATTGCTTAAAACTTTGCGATCCGAAGTTTTTGTTTTGTACGACGAAGATGCATATAGGGTACTGTGGGGTAAACCCTGACACATAATGTTTTTTAGCAATCATACGACCGATTGATACAAGTATTCTACCAAATCGATTCCTTGAACTCTCCTCTTTCAAACGAGCTGCCATGTTCATCATTTGCTGAAGCGGCAAGTTCAGCAAGCTTAGTTGTCCGAGTTTACCCGATAGTACCATACGTTTTGTTTGCTTGCTCGACGCCATGGGGCGGTGCGGATGGGACGTGGGATTCATGTTGATGAGAAGAAGTGAAGGTTTGTTTGGTGCGCAGGTGGCCGATTCGATTTTTCCCCCCTTTTCTTTGCGTTGTTTTCTTTTTGTGTGGCGCGTTTGTTTTACTGCGGGAAGGTGAATAGTGCAATATGTGATCCGGCGCCGATTGTATGCAGATGATGACCATGATATTGGGGGTTGTTGAAGGAGTCATCAGTGTGTGTAATAGTGTATGTACATATGTACGTTTAGCGCTTAAGAAGAACTGGAAACGTGTGTGTTGGTTGTTGAGGTAACGGTAACGGCGCAGAGAAGAGGAACAAGGGGAGGACCGATGTATAGCCGGATCGTTTCTATTTAGCTGCATCGTTCGTTGACGACAGTTTTGAGGGGGTATTATTGTTATAAACCGTATGTACGTTATTACCAGCGATCAGTTGTATGTTGGTACTGCACTTATGTACGAGATGGCCGGCTTTATTATCACAAATATCACTGATGCGAGATCCCTGTGTACGTCACTTTTCCTCCGGTGCGTACGTTGTTTATGTACAATGATCAACAATCACCAAGCATTCGCTCGTGCCGCGCTTTTGTATCAATTTGGCGTGTATGTACACACAATACATTGTCCAAGCTAGCGATCAGCTTATGGCTGCGTTATTAGAAGCCTCAAAGCTTCGTGTGTTGTTTCAGCCTTTTCTTCCGCGTTTCCTTTTACGATCGTAAGGAAAGAGCTTTGTTGAAATAGATCAGGTTTCGATTTACGATTTCTATCCGATTACCCTACACAACACACATCCGTCCATTGTCAACGCAATGTAGTCATCCGAACTGATATGTCGTCGTCATCGGATGCGGGTAGTGCAGAACAACAGCAGCAACAAAGTCAGACCCCCGCCAGCTCGAGACGCATCTGATTCGATGAGATGATGCAGCGGCGGGGTGTCGGAGACGGCGGTGCTGTCCGTGGTGGTTGAACAGGCGCAATTGGACGCGTCGACGCCGCCCGACGCGTTGGCTCAGCGGCAGATGTCGGGGTTGGCGGCGGCGGCGGAGGAGGAGGAGGAAGCGCGGAGGGAGCCTGGCCCTGGTCCGGGTCCTCCGGCGCTCGCCAGTTCCGAAGAGATGGAGCAAGCCGTACTCCAGAGTGGTCCAAGTGTTCAGGAAGCCGGAGCCGGACAGGCAGCCGCTCTTTCTCGTGCTGTACTCAGTGCTGTCCAAAGGAGAGAAAACTATCAAGGAGGTACAGTACAGCGCATATGTAGGGAGGAGAGATTGAGGTTGAGGGGTAATG
Organism: Epsilonema sp. ZAB3_2; assembly: GCA_030247985.1. NCBI lineage: Eukaryota > Metazoa > Nematoda > Chromadorea > Desmodorida > Epsilonematidae > Epsilonema > Epsilonema sp. ZAB3_2. Next base: position 35,032 of record JASAMW010000671.1, read on the forward strand.
TGTGATGAATGAGAGTGATGGCCCATTACGGTCAAAGGAAAGCACTGTCCGTGCCTGTGAAATTGTCTACCTGTGGAGATGTTGTAGCGTATTCCCAGTGCATCCACCTGATGAAATGGTGAATGGGCCATGTAAAGCACCTACACCTAGTAAACTCAACGGTAGCGCAGATCTTAGTCAACTAACCAATACATTCAGAAGACTAATACATACATAAAGCTGGGTAGAGACTATTGCCAAGTTGTTTTGTACTGGAGTGAGAAAATAGTGCATGTTAGATTCAGTTGTATTGGCCATCATGAGTTAGGGTACACCGCCTTTTCTGATTTTATTTCGGTCTTCAGCCAAAAGCCCCCTAAATGTATGTGTACGTACATGACATAATGTACAGTATCGTAGTACCCTCCATACAGTAACTGAATATGTATGTAAAGTATCTGATACTGTTGTGTGTTGAAAGAAGTGGTTACGTGAAAAGTACTTGAATGTACGTACGTATATTCATATGTACAGTTTGTACTACCTTCTTATAGTACCGAGCATGTATGTAAAGATTCTGTACTGTTGTGTGTTGTAGGAAGCGGCTACGAAGTACTTTGAATGTACGTACGTATATTCATGTGTACAGTACGTAGTACCCTTCCATACAGTACCGAGCATGTATGTAAAGTATCTGTACGCGTTTTGTGTCTTACAGTAAGCGGCGACGAAGTTCTTGTTCCCCCTACTAGCACCATGCATCCGTACGTACACTGGGCGCGGGAGATCCCGGGGGCTGCTGGTGCTGCCGGATCTTGAACTCCAATTCCTGCAGTGTCTCTCTGTCCAGACGCGCGAGTTCGAGCCAACAAGAACAACAACGCCCACAGCACATGCAGGCCGCAGGCTTACAGCATCAGCAGGGAGGAGGGCCGAAGATACCTAGTCATCTCGAAGAAACTCAAGCCATCGGAGACTAACGTCAGCCAGTTTGAGCAAAGGGCCAGTCCTCATCGTCCAGTCAAGTCAGCTGAAGGCCAGTGCTCATCCTAATAATCAGGAAAGCCCGCGGTTATGTCACAGAGGTCGCCTATCAAAAGGAAGGAAAAGGCTCCTGACAATGCATGTAACACAGGATCAGCCACTGTTGATGGATACAAAAGCGATGTACAGTAGAGTAGACCATATGTATGTACCTACAGGGTGGTTTTTTT
>JASAMW010000674.1:0-16790 GCA_030247985.1 Epsilonema sp. ZAB3_2
CATGGCGCAGCAGGCACAAACACTGCAGCATCAGGATTCGAGGCATGAGGGCTTGATAACTGAGCACAAGTAAAGCGGACGTGAGAAGTAAGACTTCATCGATCATTAAAAAAAATGCACTGAAGCGACGAAAAATGCGACGAAGCGACAGAAACGCTGCATGAATGCCTAGAGCACGCACGCCTTGGATGAGTATAGGAATACATGGAAAATAACAAACAGGAAATTCAAATTCTGGCAGGTCCGGTTTTCAAGAAAAAGGCTGTTTCAACAAGTGCGGCAACGACATTGGGTGTTTGCGATGGAACAAATAAGCTGAGTAACTAATGTTGGGCTTGATGGAAGGAGGCATGAAAGTAGAAGTTATTCTGCAAAATTCTGTGTTGATAACTCTTGTTGCGTGCGAAAAAAACGGGAAAATTTGCACAGCGAAAATAAGAAAAGTGTTTCGTTTTTAAACCGCTAGAGGCGTGGTGATCGATGAAGTCTTTTTCATGTCCTTGAGTTTATCAGGCAAAACAGAAGCAGTAGTAGTCAAAAATGATGAGGCCTCACGCTGACTAGAATACACAGAGTTGCATGATGAGCGTGTCTGGCTCAGTGACGGAAGAAGATTAGTACTTGCTGGCGGGAGCCGCCTCTCCCTTGGCGACGCCGCCACTGCCACGAAAGGGCTGCTTCTCTCCACCAGCAGCCAAAGTCTTCTGAGTACACGACCGCGCCTGGTGTCCTTCCTGTCCGCAGTTGTAGCACTTACCATGAAAGGTAGCAACGATAGTGCCATCCCGCTTGCCGCCGCCCCCTGGACGTCTGTCCGGCTGATAATTCTGAGCCATAGTGATAAGATGCTGCGGAATATTGGAATAGTCGAACTTTCCAGCCTGGACTTTTGCTGCACGCAGGTTGTTGAAGAGGAGATGCAAAGCAGGAATCGAGATGCGGCCTTGGTAGTACAGCGTGTCCCTGATCAGGTGCATACAATCTGCCGCCTCCGAAAACTCCAATTTGCCACCCAGAAATAGAATAGACAAGTAGTTCTCCACAGCACCGAAGAATGCGCTCGTATTCCTGCCGATATCAGCACCTTCATCATGAGAGAGGGTAAGGCCATTGGCCTGAAATAGCTTGACCGTTTTGGGCACACCGGCTTGCCCCGGCGCCAACTGCTTCAACTCGATAGGAATGGCCGGGCTGTGCGCCAAAACCTTCTTCACCAAGCCGAGATTAGCAGCCGCTGGATTGGAAGCAGCGGGCAGCTTGCGAAGCACATCCAGCGCCAGAGTTTCCAGGGCAGGATCGCTAGCAATAGACTCACACACACCCCCAGCAGCACTGCCAACATGGTCAATCAACAGTGTAGTACCTGGTGCTGAGGCCGGAATATTAGAAGCTGAGGCAGATGGAAAGGTGGAGTATGAGGCGACCGAGTTCTTGTCCTTCTCCAAAACAGCCATGCGATGCACAAGGGCAGTGAGTGTACAAGTGTGCTCCGCGATAGTCTTAGACTGCTCTGCCTGTTTGGACTGCACACCCATCACCGCCGTCTGCTGTTCCTTGAGGTTGTGGCGCAGCGCCTCCACATCACTACTCAAAACACCAACGCTCTCACCCACTGTATGTACATCAGCCGTAATCTCTCGTTGCATAGTATGTACATTGCCATTCACCTGTAGTACCTGACCTGAGATTGTCTTCTGCATCTCCTGCATAGCGCAAAGCAGATCAGACGAGGAGGTGCCAATGTTGGCCAAAGGCACATTGTGCCCAGCAGCTACCTCTTGAGCATCGGCGATTAGGCGTTTGCCCTCCTCCAAATCGGCACACACAGCGTGCTTGAGAGGAAGCGTCGATTCCACCACCAAATGCGCATCATCACCGCCATCATCTTCCGCCCAGCGAATGTGAAAGATGGTGGAATTATCGTAGGTCAACGGAGCCGCCGGATCGAGAGTAAAAGCGAACACGGGGTTGGGAATGCACTTCAAAAACGCTTTCGCAATATCGGAACAGCCCACGAGTCCGTAAAAATCCAGAAGCACCTCATCCTCCTTCACCATCCGGTGGTAGGCCTTCAAAAACTGTTCGGGCGTAGTGGTAGAAGAAAATTCCTTGCCATTCTGATGGCGAATACGCAGAGCCTTCCCAAGGACAGGATAATCAGGCTTGCAATGAGGGCGAGCCAGCGCGACAGTCCAAATCTTCTTTTCCCCATCCGACAGAGGAAGAAGCAGACATTTTTGCTTCTCCTCCACGAAATCGTCGTCCGACATGATAAACTGAGCAAGATAAACTGATGAGACAATTCAACGCGACATAAAACGCATAAAAAAACAGCTGAGAGCGACCGAATCCGCCGCAAACGCGCGTCGCTCACCGTCCCTGCTCAAGAAACAACTTCCAACTCCGGCACGGCAAAACCTGCGCGACGTAAGGGAGCAGACACAAAACACGCGTACACGCGCACTGGCTTGATGCGCCCGCTCCCTCTTTAAAGTTATATAGTGTTGTAAAATGTGTGCTTTGATGTTCACATTCGACACTTGCTATATTCATGTCGATTTTGACTGAATAAAGGAATAATAGGAGAGAATTGAACTCGTACGCCCGGCGCCTCCATGGCTGTCCATGCTTTGCATATTTCGAGCCATGGACACGCCGAGCGTACGCCCAGCGCATGTCTCCGGTCATCAAGGGTCATCAAGCCGGCCATTCGGTCATCAAGGGTCATAAAGATTGGTCATCAAGCCGGCCATAAATACGCTGAGCGTACGCCCACGTGCGTGTTCCTAAATAAATGTAATGTAAGTATGTAAGCCTAAATGAACATTGTTTAGGTCATGTAAAATTGATGTTACTTTGACCTTGTTTCATGCCACTGCGGCGTAGTCAGTATATGCAATGATGTACATACTTACGTAACGTACGTATGATGAGATAGGTATAATTGCTTTGTTTCCTGTTATGTAAATTGATGTTACTTTGGCCTTGTTTTATGCCGCTGCGGTGTAGTCAGTATGATGTACATACGTAACGTACGTACGTACGTATGTGATAGATAATTGCTTGTTTCCTGTTTTTGTTTTGTTTTCACTTTCAATACGTGCACGATTGATGACTGTGTTGTGTTATGCATGAGTGTGTTGTGTAATTAGCACGAACAATTGGTAATATGTGTTTTGTTTCGTCTTTTATTTCCATTCATCCATCAGGTTGTTTCGTTGATAGTAGGCCTACAGGCAGATAAAATTTTTTGCTGTTGCTTGGCGTAGTGATTGTGGTTATATCGGTGTAGACCAATTGGATAGTATAGTGCAACGTCGCCGTTCATGATTTCAATTTCATCGACGATTTTATCCCTTTGCCCATCCATCGCGATTAGTAGATGTGCCTTTTTTTGGAATTTATCTACTCTTTTTTACCTTGTAAAAAAGAGTAGATTTTGCACGTTTTTGTTTTCTAAATTTTGCTTCGGATTTTTTCTGATCATTTTTTTTGGTTGTCTTGAAAACCGAATCGACCCCGATTGGAAGATTATTAATTTTTTTTATGGCGGGTGCACAAGTCGTTGTAGTAATCTACTGATTAACCCAGAGCAGTGCAAATGGTGTTTGTGTATGTCGGAAAGTAGTTCAGTGTCTACATATAGGGACAGACTTATTTGATCAAATACATTAGTTCAATGTTTTGGAATGCAGAATTAACTACATCTCCTGGCGTTTTGGTAATGTGACTGCTAAATTATCAGTAGTGTATAATAAAAGTTTTTCCTTTTTTTGATGGCTGGTGCACAACTGTTGTACTTTGGTTTTTTCTTCATGATTGTATCAACTGCAATTTTTTAGTGTATAATCTAAGTTTTTAGTTTTTTTTATGGCGGGTGCACAATTGTCGTACTTTGGTTTTTTATATGTGATTTTATCAACTGCAATGTGACTGTAGATACGAATATTTTATCAACTGCAATATGATTGTAGATATGAATAATAATTGACATCATACACTTAAGGCCATTAGTAGATCATTATTTATCATCATCCTGCGCTAAAGTCCATTAGGAAATACATTTTTAGCATACACTTTGTGAATTTGGATTTAGAAAAGGTAAGTTCACACGTATATAACCCAACACATCGTTCAAGTATATAACCCGACACATCGTTCAAATATATTACCCGTTAGGTCATAGTGCATCCTTCAGTATTAAGCCTCGACATTTTGGAATGAATCCTGCATTTAAATGAGCCTGAAAGTTAACATCGAAATGGAAGACACTGTGGGTACATTGTAACGAAAAGAGCAAACACAGAATATATCACCTGCTAGTTGAATCGCTATTAGTTACTTGCACAGTGCACCAGACTCAACGAAAGGCAGCATCCTCACAGCATAAGTAGACATGATTGCATCATTGGTAGATGTAAATTCGAAAATCCAGTAACTTGCACACGGAGTATGATATACACCACATAGTTATGACACTGATGAGATAGGCTTATTTATATGCACAGCACTGCTCCTACGGGGTATAATACGACAGCGTGTTAACCTATTAATTCACTTCTTCGTTTCAGTATATAATATTTTGGTATGAGCAGAAATATCATTCAAATGCATTCTCAAATGTAACAAGTCCTGGCAATTTGATGCACATTTCATGAATAGAGTATAGCAGTACATGCTCTTTTGAGTCGGACTAGTAGTACAGTCGACGTTCCCGTGGAGTGCTCTGGTCATCGTTTTCATCGATAATCGCCTCGTCCGCATCTGCCACGCCGGCCGCGATCAATGGAATGGCCAAATTGCGTGTGAACAGTGGATAACAGTGCCTGGCCACACTGATTATCTTCCCGTGATACACCCCGTTCTCGAACTTCATGATGCGGATCACCACCCTGTCGGAGCAGCTGCAGATCTGCATCTGTCTCACCAGCAGAGCCTGTAAAAGAAACAATCACCACAGTATTGGCTATCAGTCGTCTAGGTATCTACAGCATTAGTAACCTTGAAAGAATCATCGAAATCCACGCGATTGTCCTTAGGCTTAACTCCCACCATCTTCAGCGGAATACTCAAAGCCGGAGCATACTGTAGGAAGTGCAGCGGCAGTAAGCTATGAACAGAAAGTGAAATGCATTGTTTGTACTTAATGCACTTTCCAGTTAGTCATGTGTTGTACTCTTTCTATTTTTTGGTTATTTGCATTTGTTGCTGGTTTACCGGAGATTGTACGTGCATTTCCACAAGAACTCGCCAGTGTCCACAGAGAATAGGTACACATCCTTGCTGTCAGAGGAAGCTTCGGGCAGGTGTTTAATGATGGCCCGTGCAGCAGTGCACCCCTCTCTAAAATTGTTTCAACAATTTTTTTGTATGTTTTTTTGAGATGCATCGTTTCGGTAGTAGGTGATAGTGATGTGTTTTAGAAATGCGTGTCATACCCATAGATGGCGACCGGGAGACCGACTTTCAGAACGGTGGAATCGATAGGTTGATCATACATCTGGCACCTTTTCGCAGCCTTGCTGAAGAAGTACTGCAGATCAGAGTTGATGCGATGGAGGTTGTTGTCCTGGTGTTTCAAACTGCAGTGCATGATGTTACGCTCCCAGCCCTTGATGTCGAACAGAGGAAACTGATTCTGCAAAAGGCAATATTCAATATTTTTTTTGCACTGGTGTTTTTGGATGGATCTTATGCACAACTAACTTTTCATTAGTAGATGCAGGTAATTTATATACATTTATACTTAATACCGTGTTTTTAGTAGATGTATAAATTTTTTCGAAACTTATCTCAAGTTTCTCCTGTCCAATATTGATCTCCCTGGTTCCAAGGATTTTGAACGGTGTGGGCTGCAGGATAGGTGTCCAAACTGGGTCATGCAGCGGTTTGTCCCAAGTGCTCAGCAGCATCCAATACATTCTTCCAGGATATCCCTCGTCCACATGCACCATAGCCATTGTAAACAGAAGCTGTGATCAAATTTTTTGCTGTTTGATGAAAAGAGAAAGTTTTGAAACACAGTGATTCAAGCTGCAGCGATAACCTTTGAAATGAAATACACTCCTCACTTAGCAGTTAACGAAACCTGTTGGGCAGTGGGTAAGGTATCTTTGCGCCAACAAGGAAAGGCGTTGAGTCAGTCAATAGGTATACTACATTGTTGACAAAGCATTTTATTTCACATAACGTTGCATAGAATTATCTACTGCTATTATGCAGTGCATAATGAACACGGTCCCTCTATTGAGCTATAGCAGTTTCAGTTTTTTGTGATACGGAGTAAAACATTGCAAACAGTAACCCTTCTCACAGAACTCACACTTGTACATCGTGAGTGTGTGCTTGCCAGACTGTGTACATGCGTGGCATCGCCATCTCCTTTTTCGTTTGCCACCATCTCCAATAAGGACTGGACCATGAGCCAAATGTTGCTTCGGTTGATAGTCCATCTGCGTCAAGATGTCACTGCTGACTTGTTGCACCGCTTGCTTCTTCTTCTTGCCTTCCTCCATGTCTTGTGCCATCAACTGGTCCCCGATCTTCAGCAGACCCAGTGCAATTTCTCGCATACAGTCTTGCATTCTGTACCTTTTCTTCGCCCTGCCAGGGGGCATAAGAGCTTGCCTGATGCAGTAGACATTCACGACTGCAACGTTCAGTAACCACTGGCACACAGGCATGTACCATCTCTTATTTCGAAAGGATCTGCCAATCTTCTGTGAAAGGAATCCCAGACGATCCGTTCCACCCATGAACTTGACGTAGTAACTTATCGCCAAGGGCTGCGGCAGCTTCTTGTTCTCCCATTCTGCATCCTTTTTCTTCTTGTCCTTTTTCTGGCGTTCACAGGCCACCATGGTGTGTTCCATGTCCGGTAGCCTGAAAGTCGAAGTTTACACACTCTAATTTTCTGTGTTTCCATGCGATGTTTTGTGAGCAATGCACACTCTGCACTTTTAATACACTTTCTTTACGTAGTGTATAATATACAGTATGTGTGCTGCGCAGAAGTGTATAATATGCAGATTAGTGTATACTTTACTTGTAGTTGGGACGCACTTCTGCACCCATTTGCAGGATCAGCGCGATGAACTTTAGAAATTCCCCACTTGACAAATGTTTCCACCTCTTTGGAAACTTGATCATCCCTCTCCTGTTCGTTTCTTCCAACATTTTCTACATAAATTCCTTTCTTAAAGAGGCTGTATTATCTACAGCATGTGAGTGTTTGTATTCTTTGTAACCATTATATACTGTCTGTATTTTTCTTACGTCGAATCCTTTCTGCATGAGTTGAATAAAGGCGGATACCGGTGATGGATTAGTTTCTCTGAAACCTTGTGGTCCTGGTGGTCTTTTAGGTTCAAACGGCACTGACTCTGTTTTTCGTGGGTTAGTGGACCACTGATCACGTCGCTGTTCACTATTCAAACCTTCAGGATCAGTGAGATCCTTTTCTACCTTTTTTTGCCTCGCCTTTCGTGGAGGCATCTAGAAATTTGAAGCAGGTATGGTTTCGAGGATGTAGAATACTAATAAAGCAGGGTAAAAGGTAATAAACAATTTATGAGAATAAGCAGTGTATAATACAAAGCAGTGTATAAGAAGTAAGCTTTGCCACCAAAGAGTGGCAGAGAGGGTGAGGTCATGTTACTTTGACCATTAACCCTTTTGCGCAAAATAAGGGATACTAGCACATCTCTTCATTGAATGGCTTTACTCAAGGTCATAGCACCGGCATAATAACTTTCTTTCTGCCGCTTTCTGCAACCAAAATTACCAGGAAGAGACAATATCAATCATTTGCTGACACATTGCAATCCTGTTGTACACTGTTCTATATTTGTGTAGCACATTTCGCAATGGGATAACAGCTCTTTCCATTTTCATTTGTGGCCAATCGGCGGACTTTGTCACCCCACTCTCAACAGCTAATTCCATTTCCGCTTTTGGCAATAAGATGACTTCATCAGGTTCAATCCTGATTCTCTTCCCTAATCTTCCATCTCCTCTTCCATTCTCCACTATGGAATGCTGTTGATGCTCTTGGTTGGTCCTGGTTGTTGGAGGACTCTGCATTTCCAGATCCTTTTGTACCTCTCTTGGCATTTCAGGGACATGTGGAGGGGGCCCCTTGCTTCTGGTTCGCATGCCTCCTGCAGTGGTCATTGACTGCGCTGAAGCACTGTCTGCTGTTTCGTTAGTTTGTTTACGGTTAATAACCGAGAGCTTGGGTGAAGCCTTCGCTGGAGTATCTGCTAGTACTTCATCCACCAACTCTACAGTATCCCCCAGAGCTTGTCGTCTCTGCAATGCCTGCTTCAGTTCCTGAACAAATTCTGAGTTCAGTTCATCTTCTACCATTTCATGGGCTTCATCATGCAGGCCATGGGCGTGATGTCGCAGTTGTTTTCCTTTCCAATCCTGACTTTTACTGCTTCGCAGGCAGTTACTCACAATGAGGTCAATGTCAACTAGGTATTCTTCTGCGCTGGAGTACTGTCTGTTATCAATCTTCTCCATAATAGTAACGAAGTCCATTGCCTTCTGGACTCGTCTGTTGTAGTCCATTGTTTCCTTCTTTCGAAAGACTTCAAATCTTTTCACCTTGAGCAGGCGACTGTGAACATCTCTTAGGTAAGTACGAAGTTTCCTCAGAAGTCTCTTCTCCTGCATTCTAGCCTCTTCAATTTGCTGTTCCTTCACACTTTCCACCTCCTCATCCAGTCGCCCGCTGTACCCTACTTCTTCTTCCAGATCTCCAGATGTTGCATCATCAGTAGCCCTGTCGTTGTTGCTTTCTTCATTTCCCCCAACATGTTGAGAAGCGGTAGCAGGCAGTTTGCTACTTTCTTCCAGAAACAACCAGGACAGTAGTGCGTGTCTGCTTTTCCTTGAACTTGGGCGCATGACAATGATCTTCTCACATTCAAACATAGATACCAATTCCGCAGGTAATTCCTCCGCTCGTCTAGAAGTACATATCAATAATTTGGCGTTTCGCAACCCGGATCAACAGTTAACACAAATTATGTCATCCTATTGAAATCTTTATACTTCCTAACTGTGCATAAGCTCCTAACTGTGATTGTCTACTCATTACAAGTAGTATACAAGAGTTAAATATATGGTTGTACAGTGTGTACCTATGCGCTGTGGCCAGAAAAATGACTGGAGATGTAGAGGTCCATGAGTGCAGATGTGTCAGCAGAATTTGGTATGCGACTGCTGACAGTTGTTCAATCCACTGGTCCAACTCGGGTACATATAAGACACATCTTCTTCTGTCCCGTACGAGATGCTGACTGAGAGTATTCAGTACTGATGCAACAGTTTGTTCAGGTGTGCATTTTGATGTTTTGCCAAAAATTTCCGTGAGTGCCAAGGAGAAAACTTCCGCTGAACGGAGGGCATGCAATATCGCTGGGCCGAGAGCAGCTGAACAACCATATGCCTCAGACGGAGCACACAAGAGGATTCTTGTTGCTGTGGTGGAGAAGATACATTCATCTTCCACATTTGGGTCACTACTTCCATTAGTGTATAGATAACCACTTGGAATCATCCCCATAACCACATCGAAATACTCTTGTAGAAGCAGGCGTTCAGGTACAGTCATAGGTTTCATCAATGATTCGCAGCCTCTAGTAGTTGATGCTGAAAATACCGCGAAAGCATCCTTGAGGTTGTGCGGTAAAATGCGAAGATTGTCGAAACAGCAGGTCACTTTCTTGCGATGCTGATAAATTTCTGGATGCTGCTCCCGCAAAGCAAGCAGTGCACCTTCTGAACACGCAGCTTTTAGATCTGCGCCACTGAATCCAGCACTTGAAGCTGCCAGTTCTTGAAGGAGATCCAAAGAGGGGGGAGGTGACCACTTCCCGGTGTGTACTTTCAGTATCTCTAGCCTGGCATGTTCATCGGGAAGGTGAAATGCTAGCTCTCTATCGAAACGCCCAGGTCTTCTCAGAGCCAAGTCCAGAGCATCCGGACGATTGGTCGCTCCTATCACAATAACATCTCCTCTGTCAGTTAGTCCATCAAGCAAGGAGAGTAGCGTGCTCACCAAACTGACATGCGCTTGATCATGTTGATCTCCCCTTGATTGTGCAAAGCCATCCAATTCATCAAAGAATATTACTGATGGCGAGTTCCGGGTCGCTCGATCAAAGACTTCGCGCAATCTCCTCTCTGACTCGCCAACCCATTTGCTGGTGAAGTCGGCTCCATTTATTACAAAGAAAGACACATTACGGTTAGCGGTGCTGCACTCTCTTGCCAATGCTTTAGCAGTAAGGGTTTTGCCAGTGCCTGGAGGTCCATGGAAGAGCACGCCTTTTGGTGAGCTCATCTGCAACTTCCTGTAGGCCTCCGGGTACAACATTGGTAGAATAACCATTTCCTTCAGTTTCATCAAGTGAGATGATAGTCCCCCAATGCTCTGGAAGTCCAAAAAGTGGTGCACACTCTGTAGCGGCTTTGGTTCCCACTTGCACTTTTCCCTTCCCTCCAAGTAACTCCCTCCCCCATCTGGCCCCTCCGATCTGACAGCCATCGAGGTGGTAGTAGCGCGAGCGCCGACTAAAGTGGTAAAATATGAAATGTGTGTTAAGCAGAGTAGATAATGGGAGCAAAGTAGATTATCCTGGGAGAAATAATCAACCTGCAATGTGTAGTATTGGATACGTGGCATAAGAATTTTTTTATGAAGTACGAGGGTTGCTATGTTGACAATTTTAAAATAAATATACAAAAGTATCACTAGCATGCAGTCTTCTGTTTTCCAGTTCACCATAGAACCATTGTCTACTCCTTGGTCTTGGGCAGTTCGCACCATAGAACTGCAGTCTTCTGTTTTCCGGTTCACCATAGAACCATTGTCTACTCCTTGGTCTTGGGCAGTTCGCACCATAGAACTGCAGTCTTCTGTTTTCCGGTTCACCATAGAACCATTGTCTGCTCCTTGGTCTTGGGCAGTTCGCACCATAGAACTGCAGTCTTCTGTTTTCCGGTTCACCATAGAACCATTGTCTACTCCTTGGTCTTGGGCAGTTCGCACCATAGAACTGCAGTCTTCTGTTTTCCGGTTCACCATAGAACCATTGTCTACTCCTTGGTCTTGGGCAGTTCGCACCATAGAACTGCAGTCTTCTGTTTTCCGGTTCACCATAGAACCATTGTCTGCTCCTTGGTCTTGGGCAGTTCGCACCATAGAACTGCAGTCTTCTGTTTTCCGGTTAACCATAGAACCATTGTCTACTCCTTGGTCTTGGGCAGTTCGCACCGTAGAACTGCAGTCTTCTGTTTTCCGGTTCACCATAGAACCATTGTCTACTCCTTGGTCTTGGGCAGTTCGCACCATAGAACTGCAGTCTTCTGTTTTCCGGTTCACCATAGAACCATTGTCTGCTCCTTGGTCTTGGGCAGTTCGCACCATAGAACTGCAGTCTTCTGTTTTCCGGTTCACCTTAGAACCATTGTCTACTCCTTGGTCTTGGGCAGTTCGCACCATAGAACTGCAGTCTTCTGTTTTCCGGTTCACCATAGAACCATTGTCTACTCCTTGGTCTTGGGCAGTTCGCACCGTAGAACTGCAGTCTTCTGTTTTCCGGTTCACCATAGAACCATTGTCTACTCCTTGGTCTTGGGCAGTTCACACCGTAGAACTGCAGTCTTCTGTTTTCCGGTTCACCATAGAACCATTGTCTACTCCTTGGTCTTGGGCAGTTCGCACCGTAGAACTGCAGTCTTCTGTTTTCCGGTTCACCATAGAACCATTGTCTACTCCTTGGTCTTGGGCAGTTCGCACCATAGAACTGCAGTCTTCTGTTTTCCGGTTCACCATAGAACCATTGTCTACTCCTTGGTCTTGGGCAGTTCGCACCGTAGAACTGCAGTCTTCTGTTTTCCGGTTCACCATAGAACCGTTGTCTACTCCTTGGTCTTGGGCAGTTCGCACCATAGAACTGCAGTCTTCTCTTTTCCCATTCTCTAAATCGCCCCCTCTTGACCTAAAAGTTCTAAAAAGTACATGTAAAGAAGCAAAACATGAAGGTCTATCAAAATGAATTCACTAGTACTCCTCTAGACAGTAACATACTGCTCTTTCCCAGAAAGAAATTGAGAAGTCGGATGCATGGAAAAGTTTACTAGATGATGGTATAGTTCGTGTACTACTGTAATATTACATACCCTTCAGCTGTTGTTGAACCATGAAACAAAGGAACATTATCATAATCAAGCAAATACATATGTACCTACTGCGAGCGTGTGTAGATGTACTTGTTGGAGTAAGTAGACTAAATCCCTCCAATGCGTGTGTAACGTGTAGAAACTTACTTACATACTGCGAGTGCACGCTATGTACATTTAACGTAAGTAGTAGATGTACTTAGTGGGCAAGTGCACTGAATCCCTCCACCGCGTGTAATTAAAACAATGTACATAACTTTAGTTCCCAAACATGTAATTGTTCATAGGAAAAAGTATTTATGATAAAGTCGATGTACATAGCGTATCATTGCTTTGATCAGTCCTGCCCAGCTTCTTTCTTCTTCTTCTTTTCCTTTTTCTCCTTCTTCTTTTCCTTTTTCTCCTTCTTCTTCTCTTTCTTCTTCATCTTCTCTTCAGCCTTCTGCCGCTTCTTCTCGTCTTTCAGCTTCTTCTGTTCTTCCTCTTTCTTCCTCTGTTCATCAGCTTGTTGCAGCTTCTGTTGTTCCTGTAACTTCCTCTGCTCTTCGGCTTCTTTCTTCTGCCTGTCTTCTTCTTCCTGTTGTTGCTGCAGCTTCTTCCTGTCTTCTTCTTCCTGTTGTTGCTTCAGCTTTGCAGCACGTTGCTGGGCAGCCTGATCTTCCAATCTCTTCCTCTCTTTCGCGGCTTCTTCATCATCCTTTCTCTTTTGCGCTTCCTTCTCCTTCTGCTTTTCCAATGCCTTTCTCGCCCGTTCTCTTGCCTCTTCTTCAACTCGCAGTTTTTCCGCTTCTGCTTCTTTGTCCACTACTGCCTGCATTCTGTCTCCTGTCTCCTTTTCTTTCTTCTCCTGTTTTTCCTTCTCTTGCTTCTTCTCTCTCTTCTTCTGTTCCTTCTCCTTCTTTTTCTTCTCCTTTTTCTTCTCCTTTTCCTTCTCCTTCTCCTTCTTCTTATCCTCCTTCTTCTTCTTCTTCTCCTCCTTCTTCCTCTCCTTCTCCTTCTCTTCACTTTTCTCCTTTCCATTCTGTTCTTCTCCAGTGTTGTTCCCTAGAAAAAAAGACACACAAACTCGTGTCTCCTGTTAAAATATACACTAAGCTATACACTACCTCAGCTTTACCTACGCTATTTACTATATACACTGTACCTACATTATACGCTGCACCTACGCTGTACCTACGCTATGCACTATACGCTGTATTATGCACTGCACCATACACTGTACTATGCACAACTATACACTGTACCTACTATACACTGTACTACTGTACACTGCTCACGGTACGCTACCTACGCTGTAACTACGCTATGTACTATACACTGTATTATGCACTACAATTTGCGCTACTATACACTGTACCTATGCTACACCCTTTACCTTCGCTGTACGTATGCTATTCATTATACACATTAACTACACTATCCAAGGAATTTACATTGTATCAATGTATATACACTACATCTATGGAGTATATGTTATTTTCTAACTTACCTCCTGCCGGTTTCACCGCATCGAACAGGCCTTGCTCTGCGGAATCTGCCGCTCCTGGAGTCGGGATGGCAGTAGGAGGAGTAGGAGCTGAAGCGGCCACTCCTGTGGCAGAGACGGTGGGCGGGACAACCGCAGCTGAAGCAGGCACTCCCGAAGCAGAGGTGATAGGAGGGACAGCAGCAGATGCCTCCTTTGCGGCTGCAGTAGATGACCCACTTTCCTCACCGGTTGGTGGTTGCACGACTCTGGCGACCTTCTCTATCGGGGCAGCAGATGAGGTCGAGGCCTCTTCCGCCGGCTTCCGCTTGCGTTTCCCAGTGGTCTTCTTCGAGGGGTCGTCGTACGATAGGCTTGTTGCAGCTACGACTGCCCGCTCAGTCAGACTCATCTGCGACGTGGACGCACCTTCCTTCCCAGATCCGCCCTTCGCCTTTTCCACTCCCTCCTTCTCCTTGCCCGCCGCTGACTCTACAAATGAGTTATCGAAATACTCATCACACACCCTTATCTCCAATTTCAGATGGATATTAGTCCCATCTACTACTACGATTAGGTGTACATACATTGTGTGTATGTACAGTACAATGCTCGTACTGTACACCCCAGCCCTTCGATTTTCAGATTGAAAATAGTCCTATCTACTACAACTGTGAGGTGTATGTACATTGCGTTAACTGAAATGAACTACATCAACAGAGTGTATGCATACTACTTACGGTTCTGAGACGCGTCAGACTCCTCCTCTTCCTCCTCCTCATCGGAAATCTTCTCCTGAGGGGGGTCGGGGCTTTGGTCACGCATCTCTGTGCGGCAGTCGCGAAGTTTGGCCATTGCAGTGTCCAATTCTAGAAACGGGGGGAGAACAGATTTTTTTAAAAAAACAAACAATAGTATACATTAACAGATGTTGGTGCATGTGTCTGTATTTGTGTCTGAATTCTTTTCGGTTCTGCGAGTTTGGATTTGTATTGTGGCAATGGGGTGAGTGGGAACTGGGGAGGGTAGAGGGGAGGGGAAGCTATTTTTTCTTGGATGAATGTGTACATGAAGCAAGTGAAAAGCATAGTCTTAGCCGAACCATGTCGCTCCACGATGAAGGTTCTGTGACGAAGGTCCACTGGCGATGACACTCCTCCACCTTCTCCTTCATCCTCCCTTGCCATTCGCTTCTCCTCATAGTCAGCGCGATGCTTGTCGACGAGCTGCAGCCGTGCTTTGCCCCAGTGGAAACGCAAGGACTTTGAAGCTCTCTTCCAGAATTTCCGGTACACGCTTTGAAGCACCCTCTGAACATGCGCCCGGCAAATGTTCGCTTCCACTGAACTTCCAGCCTGATCTGCGGGAAACTGACTGTAGTTGACAGCCAGACCAAACTGCAGGCACTACAGAAAGACAGAAAACTGATAAGTTACACGTATACACCATAAGGTAGTAGTGTATATACATGTACATGTATATAACATGTACATTCACTACTACATCTGTATACAATATTACTGTATACCGTAATGAAGTAGTGTATCACCATGTACCATAATGTAGTAGTGTTCAGTGTGGTGTTGTAGAGTACTAATGTATACGCATATATAACATAATGTAGTAGTAATTTTGAGATGGAAGCCGAGTGCTACCAACATGCGCCACCAGCAATACTGCTACCACAATTTCATCTTTACCTCGGCTGCGTAGCGATGATTGCTGTTCAGCGGAGTTTCGTGAAACCTGCCAGTCGATGTGGAGATGGCGGCTTCTTTCGTGCCGAATAGTACAGTCCCATTCAGATCATACCCTTCGCTGATCAGAAGGTTCACGAGATTGCCGATCTTCTCTGCGTACTTTGCACTGAAGTAGGGGATCACTCCAAAGTAGGACAGCTTCTTCACGTGGAAGTCCAACTGTTCTGCAGAGAGGTAGACCATTTCGGATGACAAAGAGACTGCATCCATATTCTTTCGAGTAGATCCACCACCTTCAATCAACGCCAACGCGTCGCTGTACCGGCGAGGACATCGGAAGCCGAAGTCTGCCAATACTTTCTTGCCTTCTGGTGTTTCGCCCACCTCGACGACGTATCTCACAGTGGAAACCATCCTGCCCGAAATGCGCGGAGGAGATATCCAGTAGTTGTGAAGCAATCCAAGTAACCCCTTCTCCTTCAGTGGCTCCTTCAAATGCACACGAGCTTGTTCCAAGTTTTGCGGCTGCAGTAGGGTAGTGCGGCCACGAGCTTTCACTGTTTTCTGTGGCAGTCGCTGCGTGTATGCCACTGGGTCACAACGGATCATAGGCACAGACTTCGAGTTCTTCCCTTCAGGAGGGTTGAATTTCCTCTTCGATAAGGGGGCATTGGCAGCTGTATCAAAAGCCACATTGTGGGGCCTGTCTTGTCCAGTAGAGGTCGTTTTTCTCTTCACCCTCTTCTTCTTCTTAGCAGTGCTAGCTGCCTCGGAAAAATCTGACTCCGAAGGGGAGAATTCTGCTGTCTTCGCAGAGGTCGACTGAGAAGTAGATGTCCGAGCTCTTTTCTGTCCAATCCGGGCCTGCGCCTTAGAACTCTTGGTGGGCATGTCCACTTTTGCACGAGTAGATTTAGCTTTCTTCTTTGCGCCCTGAAAAAACAACACACGAACAAATTATATTTTCGATATATAATATAGAACATTATACACTGCTTCAAAGAAGTAGACTAAATTGAATTAATGGCAGAAATGAAACTATTTACTGCAGTTATGTAGTAGATACATAACGTAGAGCATAACAGTAGATGTGAAAGAAACGTTTGTAAATGTAGGTATGTTATGTGTGCTGGATGGATTACCTTGCCATCATCAGATTCGCTGCTGCTGCTGTCCTCTGAACTGCCGCTTGAAGAAGAGGAACTACTGCTGGATGAAGAGGATGAACTCCCTGATGAACTGCTGCTGGAGGACTTCTTTTTCACACCACTGCGCTTCATCTGCTCCTTCCCTTCGATTCTTTTCTTCATACTACTTCCCATCTCTTTTTTCCCTATTGCTTCTGCCTTCCTTTTGGTCTTCATCTCTTCTTTGCCTCCGGTTTCTTCTTTTCTGCTGCTCTCCATCTCTTCTTTGGCTTCATCATCTTC
>JASAMW010000675.1:0-13373 GCA_030247985.1 Epsilonema sp. ZAB3_2
TTGGGCATATAAGCTTTCGAATGAGCCATTGGCGAACGCTGTAGCTGCAAAACTGAGCGAGTCTATAGCATTGCACACACACACACACACACAGACAGACAGACACACATCAGCCCTATTTGTTAGTAGACTGGGGCGCGACACACGATCTCTGAGAAAGCTCCGAGTGAATCCGGACCTAGTTCGGAGTGACTTTGTTTTCAACGGAAACGAACGTCAATGCTCACACGTCTCCGAATTACAAACTCTCCTGTTCCGTTCACACGCACGTTTGAAAAAAACGAGCGAGTTCGGTGCGAACTCGGAGATTTTACGTACTGAGAACATAATCAGAGCTCCGAATTCGGAGCGAACTCGGAGTTCACGTGTGCAGCGCCCCATTCATATCTTTTTTTCTCATAATGCTTCGCACCTTACTTATAATAGACCCCTTGTATGTAAATGATACGTGTTGTGTTCTATTTTTACTGCAGGAGGTGATAGCAAATCGAGACGAACGTACCAGCATTAGTTCCGTGTCGGCTCACAGTTTGTCGTCAGCGAGTTGGCTGCTTGCCAAGGAGGCTCTGCGCTGCTATTCGGCGCCCCATCGCATCCTCAGCTTCAACTACGCCAAATTCGGCACGGATTACACGGCTTTTCTGCCCCTGGCAACGTACGTACTGGTATTGTACTCCACTGTGATGAACAAAGGCTTTTTCTTCCTGTAGAATAGAACAAAATTGCATGGAAATGTCCATGGATTTCGCGCAAAAAGTCTCGCGACTTTGGATATGATCCGCATTTTCTCAGTGGACCTACTGTAATTGTACTAAAAAGATACATTTTGCTGTTTCAGATCTGTGGAGGAGCTAGCTGAGCTTTCCTATGAGATAGACATGCTAGAAGAGGAAACAACGGCAGACCAGGTATGCCTATTTATTGGCCAGATTGCGCTTAGCTCCTGGGTGGTCGCGAACTGACCCGGCGGTAGTTAGTGAAGGTTTAGATCGGTGCCGACGGGGTCGTCGACGTTGGTCAGTCGTGTGGGAGCGGAAAAAGAGCGGACAATGGGGCGCTACAGACGTGAACTTCGAATTCGCTCCGAATTCGAAGCCCTGACTATGCTTCAACATGCAAAATCACCGAGTTCTTTCCGAACTCGCTCCGTTTTTCGGAATGTGCGTGTGAACAACCGAGTTTGTAATTCGAAGTCATGTGAGTCATTGACGTTCGTTTCGGATCAAAACAAAGTCATTCCAAACTCGGAGCGAACTCGCTCGGAGCACACTCGGAGCACGTCTGTAGCGGGCCAGTGAGAAGGAAAACTATAAAAACGATGACGACCCCGTTGACTGACACCGATCTAACTTACACTAAATACGGTGGGATGCACTGTTGTACTGTACAGTTCGTATGTGCGTGCAGTTTGTTTTTGTGTTTTACTGCGTACAGATTGATGCTAGCCGAGGTACGGACGAGGTAGTGAAGGAAGGCTTTCTACTGCAAGCCACGGAATCCAGTTCTGCCGTCTCTTTTCAAAAGGTATCTCCTTTCATCTCAACGCAAACGAAAGAACGCTAATGGCTGATTCACATTGGAAGGAAATGCGTTAGGCGTGCGCCTAAAGCCATGGATGTCCACGTGTTGAGCCATGGACACGCCGAGCGTGAATCCTTTGTGAATGGGCCATTAGCCTTTCCATATATAAAGCGACCACCCACTGTTTTAATGATGACCGCTGTGTGCCTACCAATGCACCTTACCTTTCGCCTGGTACGTACGTATTGCACTCGAGGTCTTTTCTGTTGCATTTCATTGCTTGGGGGCAAGTGGATTTAAGGAGCCACTCACGGGTGCACTGCGTCACTCTTGTCATTGCTCCTGGGAAGGTCTGAGTCCAGGGTCCTTGTACGCTCGAAAGGGGCGACCCTTTAGCAGGGGTGAAGGCGTATGAGAAATCCCGTGGGTCGGGGGCTAGTGGCACAAGACGCCGTTTACCCCCTCCGGGGGGTAAGCGGGGGATGCCCGGTTTGAACCCCGATGGTCACAGTTGGAAGACGTCTTCGACCAGCTAGCTTACTGAGTGCGATAATCCTGTTCCCAAAACTCAATTCAGACTACTCTGTCGCCAAGCGTGATATTTGAAATGTGCGAAAAAGGCTGCTTTTGCGTGCGTGCGGTAAAGGAACGGTGGATGCGGTAGGTACGCTCTGAAAAACATGTGGCGTGGTTTGATGCACTACTGTGGCTATATTCACCGGTTGCGCTGAAAATTTTTGGGTGGTCGCGAGCTGTTTTTCAGTGCGAAGTTTGATCGGTGATGTTGGGGTCACCGATCAAAAATTACACTGTAATGCAGTGGGGTCAGCTCGCTACTACCCACAAATTTTCAGCGCAACTGGTGAGTAGTAAGTAACCTTTGAGGTTGTAATTTTGTCTGGCAACGTTCATTACATTCTATGTGTATGGTGTACAGTACAGGCTACCGTATTGTGTTGGTGCGCGCGTGTTTTTGCTTCAGAGTTTCAAGAAGCGCTACTGTCTCTGTCGTAAAACAGGCGGAGGCTCTGCGACCGTGGAATTCGAGGTACCTATTATGTAGGGTACTGTGGAGTAAACCCTGGCATCTAGGGTAAACCTGGACACCTAAGCTTTTCTGAACTTGCCGCTTACAGCAAATAATGAACACGGTAGATCATTTGAGAGAGGAGAGTTCAAGGAATCGGTTGGTAGAATACTTGTCTCAATCGGTCATATGGTTGCTGAGATACACCAGGTGTTCGGGTTTACCCCCGTGTCCGGGTTTACCCCACAGTACCCTACTCTTGGTAAATTCAATGCATGCTTGTGTTGAGGCATAGGGACAACGGTATATATTCTCGTTTGGTCCAAACCCCCGCCCCTTCGACAATAAGCATTGTTACGTACTGCGTACCTATGGCAATAGCGTCCGAGGCCAGTAGTAGTGTACGTAAACTAGTTCTAGGTATGTAAGGCGACTTTAGCCAAATGTCCCCGTACCGGTCCCTGGTGGGGTGCCCAGACGTGGGCCTGGGGGTGAGGGGGGGTATGTTGAACGCACCCCCACCCCTACCTCTCCATACCCCCACCCGTACCCCCAGGAAAAATGAAAAGCAACATACCCCCGCGTACCCCCAGAAAAAAAACAGCAC
This sequence comes from Epsilonema sp. ZAB3_2, assembly GCA_030247985.1. Classification (NCBI taxonomy): domain Eukaryota; kingdom Metazoa; phylum Nematoda; class Chromadorea; order Desmodorida; family Epsilonematidae; genus Epsilonema; species Epsilonema sp. ZAB3_2. The sequence goes on from JASAMW010000675.1 coordinate 3,156, forward strand.
TACGTATCCCCACCGCGTAACCCCAAACTTGAAATTAGCAGTTTGTTTGCCAGGACACGTACCCCCACCCTTTTTTCCTCTGGCTTACATCCATGCTCAGACTTTTTACATACTCCACAAAGTGCATGCATTGTCAAGAATTGTTGTTTGTAGTTGCACAATGTAGTGAATAGTTTTATATAATGGTTTATCCCTATCATTCTAGACAAGTTGCTAAAGTATTCAACAGTGGAAATTCGATTCGAACACATACTTACACACCACTCTTATCAACCCACCACTGCATTTTGTATAAATATTACAAGGTGCACAATAAAAACTGTTGCACTGTGTGCAAAAAAATAGTGCTCATTTTTTTCTGGGGATATAGATTTTGTGGGGTTATGTAGCACACCATTTACAGTTGGGGGTACGTAAATATGCTGGGGGTACGTGAGGTTTTTTTCTTGGGGGTACGTAAAAAATCTGGGGGTACGTGGCCAAAAAAATTTTTTTTGGTGGGGGTACGCAACACCCCCCCACTTTTGACCTCCTGCATACCCCCACTGACAGACCCCCACCCTCAAAACCGTGCCCACGTCTGGGTGCCTAAGTCCGCAGCTGTGACCGAGGGTAGCGGGTTCGATTCCCGTTTGGTCCTATTTCTCTCCCCCTTTTCGGGGCCCGGCTATCGCCATTCGGAACGCGGCACGTCACACGTTCCACATATCCATTGTAGGTACGAAAGGACCCAACCGGCGCGCCCCTGACCCAGCTGATTCTGGAGCGGACGCAGCGGGGCATGAAGAAGGGTCGGGCGGTGCTGGAGCTGTGCGGGATCGCGGGCAGCAAGCACGCGTTGGTCTTCGCAGCGGCGGCTGGAGGAGATCAGAGCGAGACGGAGCAACTGGAAGAGTGGGCGGAAGCGCTGAGCAAGGCGCTATCGCAACAGACGAATAATAATAATCACGGGCAGGAGGAGAGCGGAACGAATGGAGGGGGAAGTGGACAGGTGGAAGCTTCGGGGAAAGGTAGATATGGAGCAGTAGGGTACCGTGGGATAAACCCGGCTGGTTTTGTTGGTGGGGTAAACCCGGCCACGTACAAAGAACGGCCGCAAAGGCCGGATTTATCCCCACACTGCTCTGGGGGACAGGTGGAAGCGGGGGCAGGTAGGTGTGGAGCAGTAGGGTATCGTGGGGTAAACTCGGTGGGTTTTGTTGGTGGGGTAGACCCTGCCACGTACGAAGAAAGAACGGCCGCCTTCAGTACTAGGTCAGTGGCCGGGTTTACCCCACATTGCCCTGGGGGACAGGTGGAAGAAGGTAGGGAAAGGGGAATTGTGTGACGTGAGGTCATCCGGGTTAAGGCGCTCGCCTGGAACGCGAGAGGTCCCGGGTTCGATTCCCTCCCTGGCACATCTGGCAATTTTTCCTTCTTGCTTATGGAGCAATAGGGTTTGGTATCGTGGGGTAAGCCGGGCCACCTACGAAGAAAGAACGGCATTCAGTACGAGGTCAGGTGGCCGGGTTTACCCCACTGTACCCTAAGTAGTTTTGATGTGATGTTTAAGTCAGGGTAGGTGGGGTGATTCAGAAACTCTATATCAGCAAGAATCTATAATTCTGCTCAGAGGAACAATCGGGGTACGCAGTGCAAACGAAAAGGCCCATTCCTGGCATAAGTTCGCCCCAATTATTTTGCGTTTTCAAGTACCCAATGTGCCACAACTGCACGTAAGTATTTTGTGCGCAACTGCGTGAACGAACACGCTTGCATGTTGCACTTTTTGTGTACAGATGACGCGGAATCGCTGTGCTCTGCAACGGGGGAGACAGATAGTGTGAACAGCGAGGACAGTCACCACCAGTGGAAGGGACAGGCTGCGCAGAAGGTTCTCACACCGCCCAAAGTCCTTCGAAGGGAACTGTTCGGCCTCTACCCCGACTTGGAGGTGAGGGCTTTTTACGTAGTGGGGTAGGCTAGGCAGGCAGGTGAAAGGGTAAAGTTCTTCCACCAAGCTCGCTAGTCGCAAATTTGGCTTTCTATTTTCGTACTGTACAATATTACAATATCCTTCTCATGGTGTGTGAGGGTTGGCGGGTGACAGATAGAGATGTAACAGGGGCTCCGGCTCCGGTAAATCCCGGCATATTTTTGGATCCGGCTCCGGCTCCGGTATAATGAAGGTGGATCCGGTACCGGATCCACGGTCTATCTTTTTCACTTTTTTGCTGTCACTGTCCTTGAAAAAATGAACTTTTTCCATCGAAATTGATCAAATATTATTGCGAAACTATTGAATGAACTGTTATGCAGCTCTCAGGCAACTGCATTTGAGTCAATTTGTCTCATATTTTACATTATATCGCATTTTTGCAGCATGATCAAGTAATCAATATGGTTGTGCATTTTTCCTGCAGTAGTTTGCTACGGCATTTTTGGGGCTTGGATCCGGCTCCGGCACTTTGAAAAAAGTCGCCCCGTTACATCTCTAGTGACAGAATACATAATCATGACAGGCGCTTGCGAGGTAACTCTCGTCCGACGACATAGCTCATTGGATATCGAGCATTGACCTTGTAAGCCATTGCGGGTTCGAGTCCCGCTTCCTCAATTAGTTTTCTTCTCTTCCCAGGGGTTGTGGGCTACCATTTGCCTTCACCGTCACCTCGCGACACTCCTACATCCGTATAAGTAACCGAACAAAGACGGTTAAGGTCTCAATGCCCTGTTTTTCTGAGCGTGGACTCCTGTACTACTAGTGAAGTATCTGGTGATATCTAATTCCAGCTGTTTTCACTTCCTGACACCATACGATCATCCGTCTGCTTGTTTTCCGTTCGCTGTTTCCGCTCCAGTCGCGCTCTCTGCGCTCGTCTTCGTACTATGCAGGGACAACTGTCTATGCATGGACTTCTGGATAAATTTAGTCCAGGCTCTCCTGAGCCAACGAAAGCGAGTTGAGAGGAGATCAAGATATCGATCGAAAGCTTGTTACACGATCTCTTTGACGCGCCATAGAGCGCCTCTTGAAACGGCCTCTCCGTGGCGCTATTCTTGATTGAAACGATAACTTTTTCAAACACGTTCTTCTTGGATAACTTTGCGTAGAGGCAACGTAGAGAGGCGCCGCAGGTACCGATCGATTCCTCTCGTCAAGACGCGTTGAATGGTGTGCCGCATGTTGAAAAATACCCAGTGGTTCCTTCGGAACACCCAAATCGCGTGGTTTTTGGGGCGTTCTTCGGCGTGTCGTACTGCGCCGAATACAAGAGCTTTGGCGCTGCCGTTTGGTGTACGTGTAGAGGAAGGGTTGTTCTATATTTACATGATAAGTGATCACTTTTATCTTGCACATAACGGCTACGAGGAAGCCTCAAATTTGGCTCCGAAACAGGGCATTGAGACCTTAAATACTTGCCATACTTTGCAGCCGCTACCCGTGGTCAGCGTGAGCAGTCTGTGCGAGGTGCCGATATCACGGAGTCAGCAGGCCTCCTCTACGTCACGCATGCAACAGCAGCAGCACGCGGCGACGGTGAAAAGGCCGGAGGAACAGCCGTGCGGGGTGCCGGTGCTGGTCGAGTGCCGTGGACTCACACTGAAAGTCCCGCTGGCTGGGTTGGGAGGCAGCGTGTATGCTCAGGTATGTATGTATGTATGTATGTATGTATGTGTATGTATGTATGGGTATGTACTGGTGCGCATGACTCATCCTAATACTCATACGAATGCGTACATGCGTGCATACATACATACATACATACATACATACATACATACATACATACATACATACATACATACATACATACATACATACATACATACATACATACATACATACATACATACATCCGTGGCACGAAAATAACACTCTAGTGGCCTTCTAGTAACAGCCCCTAACTGTTAAAATGCAAGACGATGGTAGTGTCTGTGATGCGATGGACTATACAGACCAGAGAGAAAACCCGCAACCGATGGTAAAAGAATTTACGTACGGGAAAACTTGCAAGCTTTCGGAGCAAAAGGAAACGTGCTCCTTCTTCAGGCTAAACCCTTAGAACGTTGGGTATCACAGACACTACCATCGTCTTGCATTTTATCATGAACACCGACCAGTTTCCAGTCAAGCAGCCCCTAACTGTACTGTACCTAAACCCCATGCGTATCTTCTCTGAGATTACTTATCTACTAACAAATAGGGCTGATGTCTGTGTGTCTGTCTGTCTGTGTGCAATGCTATAGACTCGCTCAGTTTTGCAGCTACAGCGTTCGCTAATGGCTCATTCGAAAGCTTATATGCCCAAGGGTGGCAAGAAGGTCTTCGATTTTTGATCTGATCAGCCGATCACCAATAATCGATCGATAATCGATATTTTAGTACTAAAAGCGCGCAGATTCACTCATAACTCACTCAATTTTGCAGCTACAGCATCCATTCAGGACTCTTTCGAGAGCTTATGGCCCCGAGAACGCCAGAAAAGCCTGCGATTTCTGATGTGATCAGCCGATCACCAATAATCGATCGATAATCGATATTTCAGTACTAAATGTCGCAGAAACCAAACAACGCAGGTTTTCAAGCCAGCGTTTGCAAATGGTCACGCCCGAAAGCGCACACGAGACTAAAACGCGAGATGCGCTAAAGGGTTCCCAGATCTGCAAAAGGGTTGCCAGATTGCTAAATGCGCAAAAGGGTTGCCAGACCAGCAATACGGTTACCACATGCACCACTTTTGCCTGATGCTGTGCAAAATGGCTGCCAGATACACAAAATGGTTCTCAGATCTATGCGGAAAAACGGTTGCCAGATCTGCTAAAGGGTTGCCAACTCTCTGCGATAGGGTTGCCAGATATGCAACTTTTGCCAACTGCCCAAAGTGGTTTCCAGATGCATAATAAGTTGAGTTGACAGATCACGATCTAAAACAGGGATGCCAGATCTGCAAAAGGGTTGCCAGATCTGCAAAAGGATTTTACTGCGAAGCTGTAACGGGCCACTGGTTTGTGTAAATGAAGGTGGAGCCGTTCTTCCTCCGACTCTGCCTCTTCGACGCGAAATCTGGACGGCGTCTGTCGGAGGAGTTTCACTGGGATCCGAACCCGGACGAGGTTCACAGCAAGCTGCCCGAACGCCCGGCGACGTCTTCGTCAGCGTCCGAGGCTGCTCCGGAATTAAGAGGCGTGGACGCGGAATGGGTTGTCGGAGCTGGCAGAAAGGTAATTTGGGGTAATTTGGGCCACTGTGTTGTGTTGAATACTTATTTAGAGGCTAACAGGAATTCTGTTCGTCTTACACAATAATAAAATAAGTACGACATGCTGTCTCATCCCTGCCGCCAGAATAGCGCGTGCAGTACTAATTTCTTTCATCTTTCAAAAATATCTCATTAGGTATGCAAAGTGCACAAATTTTAGAAGAAAGAAAAACGAAAAGTGAGGAATAATGTTTGTTTTGTTCAGGCGCTGTTTTCGGTATCCCGTCCACATCCCGACGTGTTTGTGGTGGCGCGGGTAGAGCGACTGTTGCAACCCCCTTCGCTGGATGTCTACTTCAAGGCCGACACAAAGCTATCGGCGAGGCATCAGAGACAACTGTCGCTGGTCTGTGAAAAGCTGGGAGCCTATCGCTCGGTGTTCGCGTGGACCGCTAGGTGCGTACTGCGTACATTACTACTACAGGGTGTCTCACGTAGATCTCCCTAGTGGTCCAGCCTTATAACTTCCGTGTTACAGTAGGTATCAAGCTGAAACTTTGTCCAAAGAAACCCAAAAATATGCCAAATTTTGTGACAAAATTTGAGCCAGGTAGGTCGAGTAGGGATGAAATTACGAGCTTGCAAATTTGCGGCCACGTTTTTCAGCCTCTTGAAATCAGTACTGCCACTATTGACCTCGACAGCCCCTTGAAGGTTGTTATGGGCTGTAAATCGCCTGTATTTTTGAATCCTTTGTGTTCTGGACTGTGATGACGTTCAGCCATTGTTGTTCCATCATATTGCCATGCTGAATGAGCTGCGCTTGACCATGTTGAGCAGAAGATTTTAAGGTCAAAGCAATGCTCAGTGCGGAAAATGATAAAAACAGGGTCCAACATTTCAGCGCCTGTAATTTCGTTGGCCGTGGGCCTATCTGGCTCAAATTTTGCAACAAAGTATGGCATATGCTTGTGTTTCTGGGGACAAAATTTGAGCTTGCTATCTGCTGTAGTACGGAAGTTAGAAGGCTGGATCGTTAGGGAGATCTACGTGAGACACCCTGTATATACATACGTAGGGTACTATGGGGTAAACCGGTCATGGGGTAAACACGGCCACCTAAGCTCCTTTGAGTTTTCAATGATAAACCAAATAGCTGATTTGAAACAAGAGAGTTTGTCTCAATTGGTTCATTGGTTCCTGAGATATGCAGCCCTGATGATTAGATGGCCGGTTTTACCCCGTAGTACCCTACATACGTATCTGTAGGATAGCTTGGAATGAATAGAACTGGATACGTACACGAATTTCGTGGTAGAAAGACAAAACCACACTGTTTCAGATGTAGGGTGAATCGACAAAACTTGTGTTGTAGGCCGGTATTTCAAGAGTTGCTGGGTAACGCGAAAGGCAGCCTTCCCCTGTTCAAGTGCGAGCCAAGCAAAGCGTCGGACGCTGATCTGCACAAGTTCCTCACTGATATGTCACGGTAACTGAATGGAAAAGCACCACAAATTAGGTCATAATTTACTGTATGTCAGACGAGATGAATGTGCTGCGTACGTACGTACATACGTAGTACAGTACGTACGTAGGGTATAATGGGGTAAACCCGCCTGATTTTTACTATCCACACAGATTGTAAGGAGAGCAATGATGAAGAGTGCTTTTGTGAAAATGCACTGTACGCACCTTTATTATAAGCAAGCAGCCGTTTTCCAAGCATCTTGAGACTTCCGCATCAGTTCCCAGGCCGCCGTCCCATTGAGAATCTCCTGTAAAAGCAGATATTGCGGTTAGTAGGCCAGTTTTGCCCCCTTCGTGCCAGCCACTTTTCCTGGACAAACTTACCATCGATCGACGCCTCTTGATTCATAGAATTCCGTTCTGTCCATGCCCCTTCATGATTTCGACAAAAATATACTATAGTCTGGCCAATAGCAGTTGGCACCTGGACTCAAGGCGAGTTGCGTGGTTTGCATGTACTTCTGCTAAATAGGAGTACACGAAGCGTGGACAGAAATCCGCATTTGTAAATCTATTTTACGCAATGCGCCTTGAGTTCAGGTGCCAACTGCTATTGGCCAGACTATAGTTTATTTCAAAAGATGTGCGGACTTTCCTGCTCCGACTTTTTCTTTTCTTTCATTTTCTTTTCGCGCACTTTTTTTGTTCTTTTCACGGACAAAAGCACGGACTGCTTGCGTTCCACGCCCGAAAGAAAACGAAAGTCAACGAAAGGAAAAAGAAAAAGGAACTCGCAAATTCCTCTTCGACGAATCCAATATATTTTTGTCGAAATCATGAAGGGGCATGGCCAGAACGGAATTCTATGAATCAAGAGGCGTCGATCGATGGTAAGTTTGTCCAGGAAAAGTGGCTGGCACGAAGGGGGCAAAACTGGCCTACTAACCGCAATATCTGCTTTTACAGGAGATTCTCAATGGGACGGCGGCCTGGGAACTGATGCGGAAGTCTCAAGATGCTTGGAAAACGGCTGCTTGCTTATAATAAAGGTGCGTACAGTGCATTTTCACAAAAGCACTCTTCATCATTGCTCTTCTTACAATCTGTGTGGATAGTATTGGTGGAAAACCCGGCCATCCACGTAGAAAGAGCGGTCTTCAGTACTAGGCGGCCGGGTTTACCTCATTGCCTGGTTTACCCCACAAGTAGGGTACTGTGGGGTAAACCCGGCCATGGCGTAAACTCGGCCACCTACTTCGGTCCATTGGTTGCTGAGATGTGCAGCCCTGAAACTTGCGTGTACCTAACCTACCGTATTTTTGGGTGTATAGCCCCATGGGGGTATACAAAAATTGAGAGGTCCAATGGGGGGTTATACACTAGGGGGGATGTACAATGGGTGGGGATATATTACATAGGACAAAATTTATGTTTTTGAGAGGTGTGTAGAGGCATGTTTTTGAGGTCAAAAGTATGTGTTTTAGGGCATAATCGCGGTTAAAACAGGGTTATTCCAGTACAAGACATGCTCAGCTAAGCTTATAGGCATCATAGCTTGGTGTAGGAGTAGCTATAGCTAGCTTATGACCAGCTTACATAGGTAGGCTAGGTACCTTCCAGTACATGGGGGGTTATACACCAGGGGGGATATACAAAGGACAAAATTTATGTTTTGCCAATGGGGGTTATACACTAGGGGGGATATACAATAGGGGGATATACACCCAAAAATACGGTACCCGTCCCTGTGAGTAAGCCTAGAAAAATGAGGTTTCTCTAACCTTACAATATAGATCTTTCTTCTTTCTTTCTACCTCATCTTCATGAACGAGCCAATGAGCGTTGGCTGAAACGCTAAACATTTTTTGGCGACGCCTTGTTGATCTTGGCGTCAGGCAGTCTTAACTCGTTCTGTCCTCAGCGATTTCTGCGGCCGTGCCGTTTTGTTGCCTAAGGGGCCGTTTGCGCCGTTTTTGATTTTTTATCTCGTTCAAGGAATCGGTTGATATATATCATACTTGCCTCAATCGGTCTATTGGTGCTGAGATATGCAGCCCTGAAACTTTGGTGGCCGGATTTGCCCCATTGTACCCTACCCTACCTATTGTCTGGTCTGGTGTCACTTTTTAGGCCGGAGAAAGCTGGCAAGTATCAATCGTTTCCAGGTGCTTCGCTTAGTCTCCACGTGGATTGCTCTGTGCGTTTGGAAGATTTGAAAAGTAAGCCGCTTAGCTTGTTGGTAAGCTCTTGAGATGTGACTTACCGCTTTTAAAAAGACAGCAGGCCCGAAGGGACAGACCCGAGACTGACAAACATCGCATACCGCATTTACCTGTGCATACCCCATGGGGCTATGCAAAAATTGAGAGGTCCTATATGGGGCTATGCATCGGGGGGGGGGGGGCTATGCATGGGACATTTTTTATGTTTTTCAGAGTTACGCAGAGGCATACTTTCTAGGTCAAAAGCACGTGTTTTAGGGCATAATTGAGTGTGGGAGTGACTGTGGGTAGCTTATGACCAGCTTATATAGGTAGCTTAGGTACCCTACAGTACATATGGGGCTATGCATGGGGGCTATGCACAGGTAAATACGGTATCCTGCAATCTTCAAAAATACACCATTCTCTTAGCTACGCATTCCAAGCTGCAGCTTGTTCCACTCTGTTTTGTTTCTTTTTCTTGAGAACCGGGTTGCAATCCGAAGTTTTGACTCCTTCGGTCATGCTGATACCTATTCACGTACCTACCCCTGCCCCTATGAGTAAACCGAGTAAGATGAGGTTTCTCAAGACAACCTTACAATAGGAAGAAAGGATGATTATCGTCCCGACACGAAAAAAACGATTTTTGGCGACGCCTTGTTGATCTTGGTGTCAAGCAGTCATTTTTAGCAGTGTGCAGTTTTTTCATTGCGTCCTTTCTTTTCGCGGTTCTGTACAAAAACTTCTGAACCTAGAACTTTGAGGTTGCTTTTCTTTCCAATTATGGTTGTTCGGCTCCGCCGTCCATCCATCCATCCAAACATTTCCCTTCTATCTGGATTTCATCCAATTTTTGTCGACGCCCTGTTGATCTTGGCGTTTAAAATTGGGGTGCAAGACTGGCAGCATACTTTGTGCTTGTGTGCATTTTCCGCCTGTGTTGTTCAAGATTTTGAAACGTGCAGTACGTACATGTACATGTGCATGCAATAGAATAGCTATAAATATAGGTAAGAATGTTCTTTTCGAAAGAAAATGCAAAACCTCCAGGTGGCAAATTTTGAAAAATTAGCTCGATATTCCGTTTGCATGTCAAAATTCAAAGATAACTGCCATCTATATCTTAAAAAATTTCAGAAAATGCTCGTCATGTTTTATTCAGCACAACACATACGTACGTGTGATCTGTAGTATGTTGTGGCTAGGATCGCCCATGCACATAAGCGAGCAAGAAACGAGCTATCCCTAACTTTATCATATAACAGGTACATACGTACAGTACATACAATTGAGCTACATTGAGCAGATAGTCCAAATTTTTGCGAAATCTTACACTTTGGATCCGACTGTACAGTACAGTACAT
>JASAMW010000677.1:0-19085 GCA_030247985.1 Epsilonema sp. ZAB3_2
ATATGTACGTACATTACATTCGACATAAAAAATTTGTAAACGCTTCGCAGTGCGGAGCTTGTCTTGGCTTGTCTTAACTTTGAAGATAATTATTGGCGCCATTTTGTTTTTTGTTGGCTGCACCTGCATTGGCCTATACTACATACTATACCGTACATGCATACGTCATACAAGCTTCCTTGGATTGTTTTTCACATTCACACACATGCTGAAGTGTGTACCTACCTACAGCAAGGTGTTTTTTATCAAACACTACCCACATTCCCCGTGGGATAGCTGTTTTCCTAGTTCTTTCATAGACAGCTTTATAGATGTCTACCGGCTTGTTGAAGTATGTACGCTCGCTCGCCTCGCTGGCCCGCAAATTGTCCATGGCTGACAATTTTCTAAACTTCGCGGCAGATGTTTATTAGTGATTTCGACATTTCCGTTTCTATTGGAACATCTTCGCAGTTTAGAAAATAGTACAGCCATGGACAATTTGCGGTCCAGCGAGGCGAGCGTACGGTACTTCAACACGCCAGTGTGACGTCCATAAAGTTGTCTATGAAAGAACCAGCATAAAAGCTAACCGAGCGCGTTCCATGGTAAGGAGGCACGCATTATCTACACCCACAGCACAGGCCTACATACTAACACGTATACGGTACTGTTCTATTTTACATAATTTTCACATTCTCATATCCTGCAAATTCCGCACGTACGGGGGCAAAAGGGTCTCGTGTAGGTCGAATTGGCGCAATCTTATCTCTCGCTTGAAAAAGCCCTACAATCCCTCAGCAAATCCTCGCATTGCCGCATAAAACTTCTCAGTTCACGCCGACAACTGTACAGCAGGTTGACCTTCAGAGCGTCCAGTATTGACATGCTTTTGTTGCGGCGCACCCGAAATCCAGGCTTGACAGAGGTTAACACATCCCCAGCTGCATTCTCGTCGGCAATGTTCAACCCGTCCTGCACCACAGCGTTTTTGGCCGTCGTATGAGAACGTGCGAAATCGCGCGGCCCGTAGTGCAGAATGCTGTCATAGTCGTACGGTACCACATATCGCAGCAGAGCGTGGCCATCCGAGCGCGGCAAAAACGTGAACCAGAAGCGCGGCTCAATGCGGTGCCACGCGACGCTCACGTAGGCGTCCCTATCAGCCCGCGACTGTTCGTGGCCGAACCCAAGCACGTGCAGCAATTCGTGCAGAATTCCGTCCGGCCGTCGAAAGCAGGGCCGTGCCAAATTCAGCGTTGTGTGTCGCGGTCTGTGCTGTTGGCTGAATTCTGCTGCTGGTCGCGAATTCACTAGGGAATTATTCCGTCGTGGCTGTATAAAATTTGTGTTTGCCACTGCAGTATTATTTTGAATTCTTCCACTCTGAGTCTGACGTCGACCAACGTGAGATGAGCAAGCGGCACCGTCACTGCGAATCAGCAAGTACTGCGACGAATGACGGAATGCGTTACCACCCACCGAATTCGGAGAAGCAATTTCGTAGAAGCGGACGCAAGTTACCAACTCTAATTGTCGCATCGCGCGATAGACTTGTAGGCGATAGGCGTCCGGCTTTTGCTGCAGGAATTCGTGGGAAAAGCGGTAGGGAACCTGTGCGTTGGGCCATAGCCGATCAAACCCGAAAGCGTAGCTTGTTCTGTGAGAGCTTTTGTTGTCGGAACCAGAAGAAGTCTTGGAGGACGAAGAAAGTTTGGTTTTTATGTCTGCGGTGAACCCCTATGTGAGACAAGGCACAAGCTTTCACCGAAAATGTACGGAAGCACTTACTCACGCAGTGCAAAATTACGCGGTAGCTTACCAGTTGTGGCAACAAAAATGTGGAGGTCAGCAAGACAAGAATATCCATTGAATTGACGGAATAGGATCAACATACAAGTACGTACGTACGTACACAACAAAGTTTTTGCATTAGTTTTATCCTGGAACTTTGGAAAAATAGGCGTTCATTTTCTTGTCCAATTCACGGTTGTTTGAGCATTCAAACCGAATCGGTGATATGTAGAGATCAAGATCTCTGTACGATTGGGAAAAAATACGACCATAGAAATAAATTCGTAACGATCAGCGGAAAACAAAAGATCGTGGCCTTTACAAACGACACCCAAGGCCTCACCTTCACATTATTATTGGGGTGGCAGTTGGTTAGGATGTCGGTCTTAAAACAAATAAATATATACAGTAGGTATGTATGTAGGCCTATCGTAAAACAACTCCACGCTAAGGTTACAGTAACTCTCCATAACTCTTGTCACCTTGCAAAGGTGCCTGCATTTATATGTGCGTTATACGTGCACAGTACGTACACGTACTGTACAACCGAATGTATAGGGTGTTCCATAATATACTCACCGGCTGTTTGTGTCTCTATCTCCACAGCGGGGTGTCATTTTCAAATGCGGTCTTTTGTAATAAGTAGCCAAGGCTTCAAAGTTTATGCATGCAAAATTTCAACTTTCTAGGCCAACAGGAAGCGGCTCAAACAGCTCAAAAAGGCTAACCTCAGAAATCGAGGATTTTCCTACTGTTCTACCAACGTGGAGAGCATATTCTACCATCCCAAAGCCAATACAATTTCAAAACATGTTCAATATCCTATGCAGGATGCGGCAGAACCAAATCTGCTGCGGTAGTATGAAGAAAAATTGAAAAACTCGTCCGTAGAGTGCTAACTTCCGCCTTAACCCGGATTTAGTCCCCATAGTAAAAAACGTGGATTTTTGTGTCCAAAAGTTTGAGCTTTCATAACTTCCTCGGTAGAAGGAGTACAGGGCTGAAATTTTGCCTGCGCCATTTTAGAAGCCTTAGCTACCAAATGTAAAAAAGCGTACTGAAATCGAACGCTCCGTTGATGAATGAGAAGCACAAACATCCGGTGAGTTTATTATGGAACACCCTGTACAATAGTGTACCTACATTGTACGTACTTAGGTACATGATGTCTCACGGCGGTTACAATTACTGAAGATCAAGTTAGATAGATATACTCACTCACTCGCCTTTACAAAATCCGCAATTTTTGCCCTTTGGCTCCGCGTATGTATTTTCGACAACTACTATGATTTTATTTTGCCTGCCAGCAACTAAATAATTTTTGATTAATGCAAGAAATTAGTTTCATCAATTATACTGTACACTTCAACCATGTTGGGCAAATGACTGCCATTTATTTGAGCTATTTGTGTGTAAGTGTGCAGTCAGAAATAATTGAAAATTATTACTACAAAAATTGTCTATTCAATTCTCCAGTATCCCGCATTGTAAATGTCATCACCGGCGTCCGTTTGAGTTTCCACTTTCATGGTCATTCGATTGCCCTCCACCTTGAATTCGCGCTTCATCTGAAAAATAACATTCATGTTTGTGAATGCGCTTTCATTCACAGTACATGTACAGTACAGTACGTACCCTACATACATACGTAGTAAAGTACGTATACAGTATACGTACCAGCGCACGCGAGATCTGTATGTACGCCTAAATAAATGTCCGTTGGTGTTGGTAACCTTGCCCAAAGACAACACTGTTAACCTTGCTAATGGTAAAATCGTAGTCGCTAAGGCCGAAGCTGCGCCGCATAAACTGCTTCAGATGATATCGGATTAGCCTTCCCGGATAGACCATGCCCTGTTCGATTGTGTTGAAACCTTGAATAAGAAAAAGATGGTTTATGCCAAAAAGTTGACAAAGATGTTGCCAATATTCATTATAACGTAGGGTACATATTGTGGGGTAAATCCGGTAAATTCTTTAGGATAGCCCTTGTCTGACCACAGACCAGACCTGTGCTGTAGGTTGAAATGAGTGCTGTGTGAATCCGTGGATCTCGCACCGTCGCATTTTTCACTGGCACAAAACCGTACATGGTCATTCGAATACGGTTTGGATTTTCGTGATCCACATAATTGGCTCTGCAATAAGAAAATAATTCCCCAGATCTCTAAAATCGTTGCCCCTGATAGTCAGGAACTAAACTAAGTTCGAATGGAGCTTCAGCCTACGTACATTCACGAGTTGCGCTAAAGCGCTAGGTAGTGTTGGGTCCGAGGTAGCCCCCTTGATTAGTGCACATTCAGTACAACATTCGATCAGCGTCGGCGGCGCGCTCGACCTCAGCAGGGAGCTGGGAAGAAAAAACGCGAGCGGAGTATAAACGACGTCGACCGCGACGCCGACGCCGATCTAATGTTGCACTGAAAGTCACGGTTATTCAGAGAGAGTCACCTAGCGACCCAGAGCCAGAACTAAAGCGCTTAGTGCAACTTGTGAACACACTTCATTCACAATAAATTTTGGTCATCAAATTTTAATAAAACAGAAATCAGCTTTTACGTTAGATTCAGCACTCTAGCTCCAAACATGGGGATCGGATTGATGCTAAAATCCATGACGTCTGGCGGTTTTAACTGTTCTGCAATTCCGCGGATACCGATTAACTTCCATCTACCGACCATAAAGTGCACTGGTTTCAGATCATAGGGAAGCCGTTTGAGGTCGTATCCTTTCGAAAAAAACCATTCAAAATGAGGCAGAAAATGAGGCAGATTGTACGTAATTGACGTGTACATCGTGCATACGGTATTATAAATTCTAGATAGATAGAATGAGGTAAATAAAAGCTTGTTACTTTCACTGATCTTCGCTTCAGCAGATAATGCCAAAAATAAGCTCGAACTAAGCATAAAAACCGTAATCATGATTCTTCTGTAGTTAGCGTGAGAACAAGAATCGCTTCCACGCTTTTCTATTTTCTCCAATATTTATTATGCAATACGTAACTTTTGTGCATTACATTACACAGCACTGTATCTTGTCGAAAGTGTTATGCAATATCATATTTTGTATGCGTGAGGTGGGGATGTCTTGACTTGACTCACCTTACACCTAGAACTTCTCTGAAAACCTGTGGTTGGTGGCGCAAAATAGGGAACCCCCCTTTAAAACATGTGCGCGTGGCAGCATGCATGGAGATGTACAGTATGTGTACACTTACATATATGGGACTGTAAGACTTCCATTCCAAAAAGTCTTCTTCGACAAGGTTTGAGGCACAAGATTGGCCCAGATTTGGCCATACGCGCCTGCATTGCATCTGCATGCACAGACAGATTAGAAACTTTTCTTACGCAGAAACGGCATAGAAAACGTGAGGAAGAAAACAAGATGAAGAGGCGAAAACCGAAAAAGGCGTCAATTCATCGAAGAAAAATTGAAATTAAAAGTGACGAACGTAACTTACTTCAGTACGTACTCAACAGTACGTAATGTACCGTATTTACCGGTGCATAGCCCCATGGGGGTATGCAAAAATTGAGAGGTCCCATATGGGGGTATGCATAGGGGGGTTATCCATTGGGGGGGGGGGGGGGTTATGCATGGGGCATTTTTTATGTTTTTGAGAGGTGCGCAGAGGCATATTTTTTAGGTCAAAAGCACGTATTTTAGGGCATAATTGAGGTCAAAACACGGTTATTCTAGTACAATACACCCCCAAGTAGGCATCTTAGCTTGGTGTGGGAGTGGCTATGGGTACTATATGACCAGCTTACATAGGTAGGTTCAGGTACTGTACAGTACATATGGGGGTATGCATAGGGGGGGGTTATGCATTGGGCATTTTTTATGTTTTGCCAATATGGGGGTATGCATTGGGGGGGGGTTATGCATTGGGGGGGGGGGTTATCTACCGGTAAATACGGTATGTGGTACGACGGTACTTTATGTGTGTACGTACGTAACGTACCGTTCTCTGTAAGTCTTTACAGTTGTTATGGGTTACAAACATACATTTGGGATATACGTACGTAACATCGCATACAGGCTTTGCACGGAGGTTAGACTAGGTTGGGCTTAGGCTTAGGCTTAGGTTGGGCATGGGCTTAGGCTTAGGCTTAGACAGGCTTAGGCTTAGGCTTAGGCTTAGGCTTAGACTTAGGCTTGGGCTTAGGCTTAGGCTTAGGCTTAGGCTTAGGCTTAGGCTTAGGCTTAGGCTTAGGCTTAGGCTTAGGATTAGGCTTAGGTTTAGCAATGAACATGCGCTTAGGCTTAGAAATGAACAATGAACGTAGGCTAGGCTTAGCAATGGACATACAGTACATATCTAGGCAAGCTCAGTTCAGAACGCAAGTACAAGTATTTGCCTGTGTGCAGATGTCTGTCTGGTGCTTTCGGCTGAAAGTCAATCATGTGTGTGTATGTACGTACGTATACGTACGTACGTCAATCGTGCACGTGTATGTACGTATCGTACGTATCCATTGTAGGTACAGTACATACGTGGTGTGGTACGTTGCCTGCCATATGTTCATACGTACATAAACATACGTACGTATTACTACGTATAGAACATACCCATATAGCTCCTGGGGTACCTTATAACTGTATAATACGTACGTATGCACTTCATCTCGATAGCATGCTGGCTTGATGTGAGCGGTGTGTAGCAGCAGCTGACCGTTCGTCCAATTTTCCTCAAGTGTCAACATTTGCAAACGATGAGTGAGCTCCTGAGCCGTGTCGCCCGTCGGCGCAATTTGATGTTAAAATTTCGCACGCTCGCACCTTCGAAAAGCGCCAACCCCTCAGGGATGACGACATCAGGATGATTTACCTACACGTAAAATATATACGATGGCAGCACGGGCTAAAGCCGGATACCAAACTCCACTCAGCCAGTAGCTTTCGCTTGTACAGTATGTACCTAAACAACTGGACTGTACGTCCGATAAACAGCTGGATCATGTACTGTATCACACTGGATTGGGCTGGATTTTGCCATATTCAACTTCTTTCATACGTACATAGAGTCAAGAACACTTGATACAGTACAGGATAGTGTTCAGGTTTCAGATGTCCGACTTTCTCCTCAGTGTCTCCGACTTTACCCCATGCCTCCCTTAATTTCATCTAGATAGGACAGCGGCATGTGTAGGTATCCTCGCAGGGGATGGGTGGCGATATGTCGTCTTCAACCCATCTCTATGATCTGTCACTGCTACCTCCCATTGCTTCCTCTTCTCGCTCTAAAACCACCTCTTCATTGCTGTATTTAGCGGGCAGACCAACACAGCAATCCATCGGCCGTGCTACGTACGTACTCACTTAGTGCGACACTGCCGTACACGCATTACATTACAGCAGGTTTTGATCGGCTTTGGCTAGCTAACATAAATGAAAAGTGTCGCATCCATCCGAAAAGCGTGAAGCCTGCAAAAACTGCCCCTCGCGCATCGCAGGCTGCTGCTGTCGCAATATTTGAAAGGGTTGCCATTCTTCCGTACATAAGTACGTACTGGCTGCGGCTAAAGATGTACTGCAAGGTGGCGTCAGGCTTCACATTTCGTCACGCTCGATTATGGCTCCACTTGACAATTCGATAGTTGCGAGCGTGGACAACTGAGGCTGTCAAGTATCCGGTCGTGATGCTCAAATTAGCAGCTAGTGTCCTGTTCCACGACGAAGTCTCATCACCTTCGCTGCTTCATTCATTTTGCAATTACTGTACCTTTTTTCTGCTGCCGCTGTGGATATACGACGTACGCATGTACATTATGTACAACGAAGCGACAGAGCGCCGACTATTCTTTCCGCTGTTAGCTGGCGAATACCGTCGTTAATTCTTCGTTCTCTGACTTAGCATTCAACGCTCAAACAGTCAGTTTGATTGCACGGTTTTTAAACCGTTAAAACACCTTTGCCCTTTGGCGAAAGAAGAAAAAGGAAATATTGGGGTCCATAGAGCTTGCAACATTTCTCAAACGATGCGAAAAAGACTGAAGAGAAAGCTGCTTCTTTTGCTTCTCGCAGCTCCTCCGATTAAAATCTTTCTTCGTTGATCTCCAAATTTACTTGTCGTCACATCCTCGTTTAATAATGTCGCCATTGAAAAACCGTCCATTGCGCATCTGTCTGCGCGTTTTACTCGCCCTACAGTTGGTCCTCATGCGGCTACATGTAATCGGCTGCTACCAGAACCTCATCCCGCTGTACGACGAAGCCAACAGGGCGTACATTCGCTGCAACATGTACGACGCGAATGTGGAAGACCAGTGTCCGGCCGGCGCGCGCTGTCAACTGGCGAGCAGAGCCTGGGTTCACACCATCGGCCTGGACAAGTACACCATTCACTACCTGTGCTGCGTTAACGGCAGTTTGCAGGATCAACAGGCGTCGTCTTCATTGAACGGAAACGCAAACGGATTCCAACCGTTGCCGCTTTTTCAGCCACGACCAAACGCCGGCGCCAGCTTCTCGTACAATAACGGCAATCAAAAGCAGCAGCCGCCTCCTCAGCTCTTACCGCCGAGGATTCAAGTGCAAATCGCCTTCCCCACGCCAAAGCCCTTCCCCATGAGCCAGACCAATCACAAGCCTGGGCCAGTGGCTCCACAGCCAATCAGCAATCGAATAACCGTCTCCATCGGGGCCGCAGGCGCGGGGGGAGGCCAAGGTCGTGGCGGAATGCCGAAACCCCCGAAATTTCCCCCGAGCCCTGAAGATTCGTCATCGAATTCGGTGCAGCAGGAGAAAATTCCGAAACCGCCCCTGTTCCCCTGGAATCTGAACGCTTTCACGCAGGAGCCGCCGAAAATTATCGCCAGCTCTGCTAACGCGTCGAATAGTTACTACCAGACTGCAGGTCCGGCGCTACCGAGAATTGCGCAGCCAGTGGTCCGGCCAGGAGTGCCCACTGGTTTACAACCACCACCAATAACCACGCCGGGTCCCGTGACTATCGTACCTCCACGGATGCCGCCTCCCTTTAACATGCCGGGAGCAGGACATTTGCAGCCGCACGTGACGAGACTCGTACCGATTTTGGTGGGGGAAATCACGAGGCCCGGCGAGGACGGAATGTATCGCTATTCCGGTAGCGTAACCTTGGTGCAAGATGACGGATACAATATCCTCGTGGACAGCGGGTCAGCCGTCAGTAGAATTTTCCTGATGGCAGGTAAAAAATTATTTATTATTTATTATTGTCTTTACTCTTTGCGTCTTTTTGTCTTGTCTTTTTATTACGTGCAGCGTTTCGTATGGCGATAGCCAAGTCTCGAAAAGAGCGGAGGACCGAGCAGGAATCGAACCCGTTACCCTCGGTCACAGCTGTGAAGTGAACACAAGAACGTGCCACCCCAGGGAGAGATTATTTATTTATTTACTTATATTATGATAATTGTTAGCTGTAAATAATAATAATAATAATAGCTGTAATAATAACTATTAACCGATACTGAATATGACTGCCAAATCCACTACTTTATGAGAACGTATGAGAACTGAAAAACGGAGCGCCAGTACATAAGGTTCTCATTTTCTGAGAACTTTGACTCTGTTCTCACAAAACATGTACTCCTGCGATTCTGTTCTGCAGAACCCCTTCTAGGAGTACATGTTTTGTGAGAACAGAGTCGCACAAGTTCTCATAAATGAGAACCTTATGTACTGGCGCTCCGTTTTTCAGTTCTCATACGTTCTCATAAAGTAGTGGATTTGGCAGTCATATTCAGTATCGGTTAATAATAATAACTATTATTTATTTATCTACTTACATAGTTATTTATTTATTTATTTGTTTATTTTCATACAATCCTTATTGTTCTCTGTTTAGCACTATCCGCTCAAGGTGTTCAACCGCAAAACGTCCACTTGCTTTTGCTGACCCATGGACATCCGGATCATAACGGGAATGACAACGTTTTTCCAAACGCGGAAAAGCTTTTCGGAAACTCCCTGTACAAGGGAGACGAGTACATGGAACCGCAGATATTACAGGTAGTACACGTACCTACGTACTATACAGTGTAGAAGTAACTTTACCACAACATTATCGAATGTGTCGTGGCTGGGATAAATTATAAGATTTGATCAACTCAAAAGTTTGATGTTTCAGGATCCGGTTGTTCGACTCACCAGCAATGTGGAAGTCTGGAAGACACCGGGTCACACGCTCCAGCACAATAGCATTGTCATCAGAAACGCCACTGGAATGGGATCCGTGGCGATTTCAGGTGTAAAAATAAATAAATAAATAAATAAATAAATAAATAAATAAATAAATAAATAAATAAATAAAAAATACTTAATCTATTCAAGATTCCCGTAGGGATGGTGGAAAACTCTAGTTTTTGCAACACGACCGTACCTATTGCCTTTTCTACAGGCGACCTCTTCATGAGCAGCAAAGACTTCGAAGACAGGACACAGTGGCGCGATCGAGCCATGGACTCTGACCTGCAGGAGCGGACTCGAAACTTGATCCTGTGTCAAGTGGACCAGATCTTGCCCGGGCACGGACCCATCTTCCCCGTCACTGCCGACATGAAAGCGTCAGCAAATTGTGGTGACGGGGGACGCAAGAAGCAAAGAAGATGGGGCCTATGATAACCACAAGATAACATCAATGAGACTGTCGAAGACAGATGACCTGCCCTACACGACCGAAATTTCATTACGAGTAGTACGCAACGCACGCAGGCGGGAATAGCATTGGACTGATTTCCGACTTTGATCTTAATTGAAAGAGTCACCGTACCTTACGTCTATTTTGTTTCTTGAAGAGAAAGGGGCTGAGAATTTAGGTGGATAATACCGTAGTTTCGGCTTACTTTACAGCTTCTTAACTGCAACATGCTAAACTCAGGAATTTGTATTAGTCTAGTTACATTGTCATAAATAATGCATTATTACATAAGTATATTATGTACGGTAGGAACTTGTACAGTGTGTCAGTATGTACACGTGTAGAGTGTACAAAACGATGGCCCACCCAGAGTTAATGTACACACGTACGTACTAACTTTATGGATTTTTGTCGTGTCTGTTGTAGTATACCCCCTCTTTCGGGCATCATTCAGTCGTACTTCATGGAAGAAATATTTACTGGAACTATAAATATTCATATATTAAAATTGGAAGGTGATCTTGATCAGATCATTGAAGGCGTTCTCATATTCTAAAATGCAGCGTGGGAGCATGCGTTTGTGTTGGTACCATTCGCAAAAATATCACCGCTATTCGAACGAAAGCCAAATTATTGTATGCCACTGGGTATGTATAACTGTCGTACGCACATAATACACAATAACAATGCTTGCATAATGATAATGCTCCTCCATGAAAACACTTTCCTAAACGTCTGCATAATATATTGCACACATTCTCATGGTATGGAACAAAATTTCTAACCTAAGCTAATATTACGTATTCGTACATAGACTATATTTTGATGCGCACATATATCCAATTTTTTCATTGCGCATAAAACTGTCTTTTCCTGAATTTCCAAAGTTGCTGGCCGGCCCGCTTGCGAGTTGTGGAAAGCCACTTATGTATTAGCATGCGTCCTTTTTCACAAGTAAGTAAAGGTCCGGCCGTCTGGCTCACGGCTTGGCGGCGATGACCTTGTAGTAGATCCAGTAAACGACGGCGAACAGGCTGAAGAGGAAGGGGAATGCGAATCGAGAGAAGCGGTCGATGCGAGTGGAGACTTTCTCCCACTTCGTTGCGCACACGCCGCACGCTTTCTTGTCCTCTCTCCGCAGAGATTTCCGACCTCCGCCACCGTGATGCGATTCGCTTCCTCCTCCACCACCCGCCGGACCGTTATTCTTTGGGATCAGAGGCTACAAGAAAGAGGCAGCTTCTTTTTTAACACATACCGCGCCAAGCTGGCATTGTTGTCAACAAATCGCTCAGCTGATGTCGGTTTGTTGACAACGAATATACAGTATGGACGTTGTCGGTTTGTTGTCAGTTTTTTTTGTCGGGTTGTTGACGAAAGGACAACAAACTGACAACAACTATTATTTCGCGTCTTTACAAACGGACAAGAAAGTGATTTGTCGAGAACAATCAATGACGCCTTGGCGCGGTACATATGTACAGTGTATACATACATACAATATGTGTTAAAACTTTGTTCTTCCCCACTGAAATTGCAATGTACAGTTTAGTCTTTTCGTCCTTGTTTTGACTAATTTTTTTGCTCAGTTCTGATTTGCGAAGTACCAATATTAGATGATTTGCAGATACGTAGACACTATTGTTTTGTACAAGGTTCAGAAATCCTTTCCTTGAAGAGCATTGTACGTACATAATTATGAATATTTGAAGATAAAAGATAAGTAAAGTAGTTCAAAACAGCTCAAGAGGGATTAGGTACAGCTCAGCCTTATTTCGTTGAATCAGTGCCAGGCAATGACAGGGACTGGATTAGAACGCCGCCCCAAGCACAAAGATAAGAAAAGCAAAAACAAGACTGTAACGAACCGTATAACCATACACACAGTAAACATTAAACTGTATCGACATACTTTCTGTATAGACCTACGTAGGGTGTACGAGTGGATGTACTGCAATGCACTACCGTAAATGTACGTGCATAGGTACATACGTAACTGTAGTACCTGTTGAATGTTATTGGCAATGTCCTGTACGATCCGTGCTGTGACCTCGTGCCGTGTGCAGTTGGACACTTTCAGCGTAACGAAGTAGCTGACCAGTGTATATTCGAGAAGGACACAGAACACGAACGCTGTGCAAACTGACAGCCATATATCCAACGCTTTGATATACGAAACCTGAAAACAGCAAATTTGCCAAAACAAGTCCAGTGCAGCAAGGTAAGACCAACAATGTCTCGAACCAGGGAAGGACCTGGCATGAAGCTGATAACAGCCATCTGCGACCACTGGTCGGGGTGTGCTGACCCGAAGGAAAGCACTGGTACCGTACTTTGCAAACCAGCGAGCGGGCGCACCATACTGCCGCTAATGGTGCCAGTCGCTTTTATCCCACTTGACGAGAGTGGGAACTCATGATGCAACGAAGGGCAGATCGGACGCAGCCCGTCTTACCGCCTGCGCCACGAGCACGACCCTATTGTAATACTTTAGAACTTAATACCTGAGGCAGGTCCTGGCGAGCTCCATTGCTCATGGTGGTGATGGTAAGCAATGTGGTGATGGTGAGACAGATACGGGCGGGCGCAGCCCTGGGGTCGAGCCAGAAACTCAGCCAAGAGATCACAACCAGCATGCCAGTGGGCAGGTAGGTCTGAATGATGTGAAACATCACCAGTCGGTGCATCTTGATCACTCCGTTCAGACAGCTCCAGTTGCCTAGAAAAGAAAGCAACACAAAACAAAATCAAACGTGAATATTGCCCATCCAATCTCCAATCCCAGCTTTAACCCCGCCGTCCTATGTGCAGGATAAGGGAGGAAGTAGGGTACTGTAGGGCAAACCCGGCCACGGGGTAAACCGGCGCAAATGATGAACCAAATATAGCTCTTTTGAACGCGGAAAGTTCGAGGAATCGATTGATGTAACATTAGTCTCAATCGGTCCATTGCCCTGAACTTAGGTACCCGGATTTGCCCATAGTCGGGCTTACCCCAGTACCCTATGTATTACACTGTACGTATAACAGTACGTGGAGGTTAAGTCGTCGATGTGGGCAAGAATGGAGCCGAAACGAATACTATAGTGTACAGTACATAGCGGTAGGATGAACAAACCTGTTCCTCGAAACATGGGATAGGATCCACTGCAATCTTCCCAGGATTTGTCGGTGATTTCCATGTCATTCAGTTTGATATTGGGATTGTTGCTGATCGGATACCCGCTTTCGATGTCCACGTGCCATTTGAGGTTTACTACGGCTTGGACGTAGGCATCTGCAACACAGTTTTTCTAGTGTGTGCAATTGTACATACCTAGCAAGTACTGTACGGGAGCCTGTTTGTTTCAGCGGTACAAACATGTATGGCTTTTTGGCCTTAGTCGGTATGACATGACAAACACGATTTACAATCTGCCTTACAGCTTTGAATAATCAGCGGACACGATTGATCATCCATTGGAAATCGATTCAAGTTCATCATGCAGGACAGAGTCACATCAACCCTGGAAAAGAGTCTCACATCACATTCGCCATCAATTGCACTTACGTACTTACGAACGTTAAGTACTATGTATGTACTGTACATTGCTTGCATCGCAGTCGTGTACATACATTTTGTACGTACACATGTTGTACTATTACAGTATTCCGTACGTACTGTATGTACCTACATACCTCATTGACTTGAAGACCATTCCATCTGGGTAGATGAGGACCATGAAATTTGGTCGAGTCACCTCCTGCAGATAGGCGAATTTGGCGTTGACAAAATAGAGATCCGGTTGCCAGATCAGATCCGCTATCCTTCGGTCCGTAAGCAGAATCGGATGGGTGCAGTTGTGAGCCAGACGAAAGTCGAACCAGGACATCGCCAAGTACATGTCCACTTCGAAGTCCTATTGTACATACACGAGTGCACAAGAGACGCTTTTTAGACTACTGTACATACTGTACTGTACATGACACAGTGAATGTGCATTGTTTGTTATTTTGTACCATTGTTTGCGCTTTGAAAGATGACATGCTTTCAATGTAGATGGCCACGCTAATGTCCGTTGTGGTACCTGAATGACAATACATATTTAGTACATTGCATGCGTGTACTGTGATCTCTACCATTTAGTACATTACTTTTTGATCTCTACATTTACATTATCAACAAGCGTCTCCTTTCACAATCTTGTCGTGCTTTCTTTGCCCTGCCCCTGTACAGTAGTACTATACGTACATAACTGTACATGCGCCAATGTTATTCAGCACCTTCTTGTGTAGTGTCCAGTACACTATACAAGTGTATAGTGTACGGTACGTACTGTACTCGCCATGCGACCCCGTTTACAGAACTTCAGGATCTTACTTTTCCTGTGTTCGTTCGGCTAATATTTTGTCCAATCATTTTCTTCCTCCCCTTCCCTCTCAAATTGAACGTGTTATTATCAGTTTTGAACGTGACATACAGTACTGTATGCTTTTACTGCTATTTCCAAGAGTTGTGCTATCCCTCAAATCCTGAGAAAATACTTACATCCCCCCTCCGCATAGACACACCGAAAAAATCCGGGCGCTGTCTATGCGCCGCGTGCTAGTGCGGCGCGCGCGCGTAGACAGTTGCGAAAGAAGCGGACAAAAATTTGGCGCGCATTTCGCAACTGTCTACGCGCGCGCGCCGCACTTTGTACGCGGCGCATAGACAGCGCCCGTTTATTTTCGGTGTGTCTATGCGGAGGGGGATGTAAGTATTTTCTCAGAATTTCATGGATTACTCAGCCAGCATGCGCGATACTCCTTCTAAATTATTTTCCGCCCTGTTATCGAGCATCCTCATCTCGTCGCTCTAACTTTATGTTTTTTTCGGCGCTTTTTTCCCTTCCTTTTCTTGTCAAAAACGTTTGATGATCAAAAAGTGCACGTACAGTATATTACGACTAGGACACTGTATTTATTGCCATCTTGTTTTCGGCAGATGAGACATGAAAGCCCCATCAACTGATCCTGAAACATCGATTTCACGGGCTGACGCAAGAATAAGAGCGATCTGCTGCCTGTCCTCTTTTCCACCCTTGGGAATCTCCTCCTCTTGTACAAACGTGACAAGTGTTGTCGTTCTTGTTTCGATTATGGTAGACGACCGGCGAACTAATACAGCTCAAGTTTCTGTCTCTTATTTTCCATCATAATACCGCCCGCAGTACATCTAAGCAGAAGATGGTCATGTGTTTCCTTCAGTCATGCGTTATGGAAGTACGTAAAGGACTTGTCAAAATTCGATTCTTCTTGGGAACCGCTGAGACAATTTTTCGCGTCCACGCTCACTCATCTTTGCAGCCGCATTTTCATAAGCCCTTTTTGAAGTACGCACGTAGGACAGGGACGAAACTCAATAAACCTTCTCTTTTCGAGCACTTTGCATTTGAATGCATACAGAAAAGCCTGGGAAGCAGTGTGCTACTGTATCGATTCGGTCGGTATAGGCAGAAACAATCCCCCTCAATCTGGCTGACAGCAAAGAGTTGTTTTTTGCCGACTCTCATAAATGACGATCTGATTTTTTGCCGGACTCAGAGAGAAGCGCATCCAATTACGACCGCCTTGAGTACGCTTTACGCCTTATTTATGTTGCTTTTCAAAATTGTCACAGATTATTTGACATCCCATCTCACATGACAAATCTGTGTGTGCCAGCCAGAGCATAGCTGGCGGAATAAAATACGGTACAGTGCCGTGGACTAAATTTATGGGCTACACTGGTTCAGGCAGGGCAAGCACTGTTGCATAATAAACATGGTTAAAGATAATAAGGTTACGGTAGTATAATTATCTAAGAAGGCAAGATTTTTCTGACAAAAGAGACAAATGTTGCATCATACTTACTTCTTGGTTGGCCCGGGGCTAGATGCAAGTTGTAGAGCGATTTGTCGGTAATAATTGGAAGCACTCGGTCAGCTGACTCCATCCTACAACAAGAATGAAAGACACTGGGGCCGTGCAGCTAAATTTCAACAAACAACAGCAACAACAAAGTTAACCATGGATCTGGGCCGTGGTAATTTTCAGCTGTATTGGTATATACAGTACATTACCCTGGCAACTATGGTACGTACGTACCTATGTACCTATGTACATATGCAAAGAAAGGCATAGATACACTCCACAATGAGCAATGAATGAGCAAACTTCTACCATATTCGTACTGTACATACCAGACGAGTTCGTCGCTTTTCTTTCCACCCGAATTCAGCTCGTCGCAAAGGTTGCGAGGTCGACGCGAAATGACCGGGCGATCGGAGAATAATTGCTGGGAATTGACGGTCCGAGCGTCGGCAGGCACTGGCGTCGTCCACCGTCTCCTTAACTCCGCCTCATCCGGCGGAGATGGCGGCTGCTTGTGGGCGGAGGCGCGGGAGCCACCCGAGTTCGGATCCGGCGGAGGCGGCATCTCTTGGCACTTCGTGGGTGTACTGCAAGTTAGCAGCAGCAGGCTGAGTAGCACTAGCGGTAGTTGTAGGTGTAGTAGTAGGCGCGCGGGAGGTCGTGAGGTGCAGCTGGTGGAGAAGAGCCTTTGGACTCTTCCATAGATGCAGCATCCCGGGAGGTCTACAGAGCGGCCAGAATGGGTTAACAACCGAGGCCTGCCCGGCCCGTGGCCCAGTTCGTCCTCGTTGCGTTGCAGTCCTGCAATGCAGTCGCCTTTAAAGTGCGACGGCAGCTCAGAAACTGAGGCTTGGAAGCTTTCTGCAGATGGCACGGCGATTCGACTCGTAACGGCTTGTCGTGAAAGCATTCTTCGGCTACTAGGCATATTGTCTTCGTCGTTAGGGGAAGGACGTCTTAATTCGTTCGGCGACGGCAGACCAGTCGCTTGCAATTCGTTGTTCACGACCGGTGCGTCACAAGCTGCAAACCAGGGTGCAGAAGGCCTTCTGTGTGCGCTGCAGCGGCTTACGGAAGGTGCAGAGAAGCGTCGGTTGTGCGCTGCAATGAACGATATTGTTGTCGGCGACACGGCTTGGAAGTGTTCCATGCCTGAGAAAGTAATTTTCGCAGCCAGAGGCGAAATACTAACTCACGCAAGTAGGTATCCAGTAACTGTTAATGGGGAGAGAGAAGAAGCCTCAGCGGGAGGCTTGAAACCGCCGCGATGACGTCGCTTATTTTGCTTTTCCCAAGCAGGGAAAGCTGCGCAGCTGAACGGGGGCGCAGGCAGGAAAAAGAGTCGGCTTCTTCTTGCCTTTTAAAGTGCGTTCCACTGAAGTTCTCCGTGTGCGAAAGTTCCTCCTAGTAGTAAGTACGTACCGCGTACGTAGTACAGTAGTACATCAGGTTGACAGACATAGTACTTTTTGTGTCAGCGGGGAGCGGTCGACGAAATGCAATTTAGTAAGCTAATATTCCGCATGGGTGATGAGCAGGAGGAAGAACTTTGCTGCTTGCGCTTTCTGCGTGTGACAGCGCGATAGCTGCTCCTGCGAATTTGATTCTGGCCCAGCTGTCTGAGCGCGCTCCTGAAAGTTAGCCAAAAATGCTTTTTTTGCGGAACGCTAAATAAATGGGACACAACGACTAGAAACTGTTAGCGTACAATCAAGTTTCTCTGGTTTGTAGGGCGTTACACCCAACCCTACTGTGGGAGGGCGTTAGGCCCAATCAAGTTTCTCTGGTTTATAGGGCGTTAAACCCAACCCAATTGTGTGGGGTGTTAAGCCCAATCAAGGTTCTATGGATAGATGGGAAGTTACATTTCAAACGTTGATTTTTATAGTGTGTACAGCTTTATGAATCTTAAATCTTGATGCTGTTCTGTTCACCGAATCTTGGAGTAGCTGTCGACCAGCTACTCCAGTGTTTCGGATTACCTCCTTGTTCTCGCGATCAAGCTGCTGAGCAAGAGCATCAGATTCTGTCATGACAGGACAAATGGTTCCTCTGGGGCAGGTCTGGGTTCGTAGCGATTCTTCCATTAGTAACAGTGATAGAAGGTAGGGGACCAAGGTGACCATTTCTTTCCATACTTAGACTTAGCTAAGTAATCACCAACAGCACCATAGTCAGCCATTTGAAACACACAAGGAAAATCAGCGACAACTGATGATTCCTCAGTTACACTCTCCTTTTATACCGAGCTTACCCACCTAATTACCTTTGAAAACTTGCCTATCCTGTTGTACTATTGTGATGGTTACTGTAGTAGGGTCTAACGCCCAGCCGGTTTTCTGTTGGGTGGAACGGCGCACCAACACAGTTGGGTCTAGCGCCCATCCAGTTGTCTGTTGGGTGGAAAGACGCACCCTCACAATTGGGTCCAACGCCCAGCCGGTTCTCTATTGGGCCCAACGTCGTTTTTTATTGGGCCGAACGCCCCTTTTTCAATTGGGCGCATCGACGCTGCCAGTTGGGCCCAACGCCCAAAGTTGGGCCTAACGCACAGTTGGGTCTAACGACACCCAATCCTGTAAGGTACCTGACCTACCTGTGTAGCTGGTCCTATGCTAGTATAGCTACTCCTACACCATGCTGCTATGCCTGTAGGCTTAGCTGAGCATGTCGTGTACTAGATTAACCCTGTTTTAACCGCGATTATGCCGCGGTTAAAAAGTACCCTAAAACACATACTTTTGACCTCAAAAACATGCCTCTACACACCTCTCATAAACATAAATTTTGTCCTATTATATCCCCACCC
>JASAMW010000680.1:0-14400 GCA_030247985.1 Epsilonema sp. ZAB3_2
AGAGAAGGATGCGAAACACTGTGAACCTTGTGTTTTATGAACAGGCGGAAAGTTCTTCACCTTTTTTTATCATACACTGAGGAATTCTATTGATGGTTTGTTCATAAATTCTGCATTGTATTTCACAGAGGCAGTGTGCCTATATGCTCTAACTTGATAGTTGGCCACCTGGATTGATAGGCTGATCACTACTGTGAGTATAGAGACTAATTCTCAGTGTGTTCACGTTCAGATTGGCAGTGTGAGCACTTGTCAAAGTCAAGTGCATCAATGACAAGCAAGAATAGCATGTAGCTAACTCCAAGTACTGTACACTACATACATATGTGCAACACGCATAGAGATGCGTCAAAGTCAGTGGTGATTCACAGAATGCTGTTATGTTGTAAGAAAGGAATGTGTGCCTTCTTAGCATAGTAAGAGCATGACTCCCAAGAAGACGAAACGACTATGTTCCAGTTGGTAAGTACAGTGTCCAGTGTCTGCAGGTGAAAGAGCCCACTTGGCAACCTTCTCTTGCCAATATCTAGCCACCCAGATCTCAGATCACCCAAGTACTAATATTCAATTGATTCCCCAGATTTTGGGGCACATTCCCATGTATTGTATGCGCGAGGATTAAGAGGCACATGAAATATAGTCGTCGCACCTCCTTGGAAGTCAAACTCTTTTGCATAGTGTGTTACTAGGGTATTTACCTGCATAGTTAGTATGGATTCAGTACTATTTTTGCATAGACATGCTGGTAATAATGCTTAAAATAACCCGAAATAAGTGTAATCAAGTGCATAATAGCTACTTGTGCTTGAAATAACCCCAAACTTCTCTTATCCCATCTGCATACTTCAGTACTAACACTGTACCACTGAACGACTTTAGCCATGCTTGCGTATATGACTAAATAACTTTCCAGTCCATATGCAAGACCCACATTACTTCAGTAGTCCATGGTTGCTTGCTTGCTTATACCATAGAGCCTATAGTACCTTCGGTTCAGGAGAACCTGCGCTCAATACTAGCGATACCGCAGTGGGCTTATATTTTTGTCTAGAAATTGTAGTAAAACTATATTACCACAAGGTGTCAAAAAGACGATGGTAAAAACCGCTCAAAACGTTTGAACACGTACCCCTAGAGCGCGCGCTCCACTTTGCTACGCGCGCCTGTCGGGTTCCTTTTTCCACACGGCGGGTGCAGAATGAACGCGGCGGGCGCGCAGCAAAGCGTGCGCTCTAGGAATACGTGGTTCGAAATTTGAATCTCGAATCGAAAATTTGAAAAGAAAACATCACAAGAAGGATCGGATGAAATTTGGATGAGTTCTTGAATGGGCAAGGAAGGCTGTGGCATCGATGGAAAATGAAAAATGCTGAGGAAGTGCTGCATTGAATGCCTTTGGAATGGTTTTTATAGCCAGCCAAAGGAGGAGGAAGACAAAGAACAGAGATGAAGCAGAGAATGAGGGCACTTCATCACTTTGTTGCACACAAGGGGAGGAGGCATATGAAGATGATCTCTTCAAGATAGAAGGCAAGAAATTCCTTTGCAGTTGTCCTAAAGGTGTATGTATATAATTTTCCACCTTCCTGAAGTTTCTGAATAGTGAGATTTGAGTGGTGGATTTCGTGGCTACAACGAAACTACGCCAAAGTGCTAGAGAAGTAGGTAGTAATCAGATACCGTATTTACTGGTGAATAACCCATGGGGCTATGCAAAATTGAGAAGTCCTTTATCCCTTTGCTGAGGATTCCAGTCCCTATAGGGACCACTTCCTTAACTGGCGCTGTAACTTTTTAAAAAATGTACAACTTTTGTTGTACATTGGTTTTTGAAAAGTGATAAAAAGTTGTACATTAACCTTTTCGCAATAGTTGTACATTTTAATGGTGTAGCATACATTCAATGTACAACTTTTCACGTTTTTGGCCGCCGAAAAATGATAAAAAGTTGTACATCGACACCTCAAAATGTACAAAGTTACGGCGTGAAAAGTTGTACATTATTTTTCGCAAAAATGAAATCCACAGCAAAGGGATATGGGGGCAATGCATAGGGGCTATGCATTGGGGAAGTGGGCGGGGGCATTTTTTTGTTGTTGAGAGGTGCGCAGAGGCATACTTTTTAGGCCAAAAACACATGGTTTAGGGCATTGTTGAGGTCAAAACAGGGTTATTCTGTACAATAATACACCTTCAAGCAGGCTTATAGGCATCTTATCTTGATATGGGAGTGGTTGTTATATTAGTTGCTATGATCAGCTTATATAGGTAGCTTCAGGTACTCTAAAGTACATATGGGGCTGAGGGGCTATGCATTGGGCATTTCTTAAGTTTTGCCAATTTATAGGGCTATGCATTGGGCTATGCACCAGTAAATATGACCATAGAATACAGTGCATTATGTACAATACTATGACAAATGTGTCCTCATGCCAAGATTCTAGTGGGCAGTGTTGTTTAGGTTGTCCTTTTTGAAGGAGCAGCTGTCTTATACCACACCACCACTGCACTCATTGAGATGACCCAGTAAGTAAATAGTAAGCATGTCACTCTTTTACCAAAAATATATAATCCCTGTATAGAGAAGAATGGCCTACATAGTGAAAAGTAACGAAGCAATCCCTGACTAGTTTTGGCCCCAATATATTTGATACCAATTTATTCGATATCCAATTTATTCGATATTACGAAACCAATTTATCCAATTTATTCGATATTGAATTTATTCGATATGGAATCCTCAATAAAAAGGTTTCGTAAAATCGAATAAATTCGATATCGAATAAATTGGATATCGAATAAATGGGTATCGAATATATTGGGGCCAAAACTAGTCAGGGATTGCTTCGTTACTTTTCACTACATAGGCCATTCTTCTCTATACAGGGATTATATATTTTTGCTTTTACTTAGCTACAAGTGCTCATGTGTAATGCCATGTTCAGATTAGGGACATAGACCCGAAAAGAGTTGTCTGTCCCAGTTACTGTATTTTTGGGTGTATATCCCTAAGTATATCCCAAATGTATAACCCCCGATTGGCAAAACATAACTTTTTCCTATTGTATATCCCCTGGTGTATAACCCCATGTACTGTAGGGTATCATCTAACCTACCTATGTAAGCTGGTCATAAGTTAGCTATATCCCCCAGCAACCCCCATCAGACCTCTCGATTTTTGCATTGCCCCTGGGGCTATACACCCAAAAATACAGTAAATATTATAGTACATGGCTGATCTTAACATGGCATAATCTCACTGAACTTGAGTAGAGCACTAGTGCTGACTCTCAGAGTATGGAACTTGCACCAGCTGCAGAAAACTTTTGGTCCAGGGTATGGAGGAAGGATCTCCAGTAATGGACTTTCCCAACTTGTTAGATGTTGGGCTGGGTTTGGACACTAACTCATGTCTCTCTTTTTTGCTCAGGCAGGTGGATGAATTTTTGGTGAAGGTGAGCTGGTGGTTTGGTGTGAAGCCAAGCCCTCTGGCTCATGGCTGTCATGTCTCAGTGGTCACAAGTTTGGAGAATTTCTCATCTCCAAGCTGTTCAACTGTTTGGGAAAGAACAAAACCATCCTTCTCACATCGCTTGAAGAAGACAGGCAGCACAGGAAAGGTTTCATTCTAAAGCTTGTGAAGCTGAAAAGTCAGAGAAACTAGTCGTTTGTACTTCTGCTGTGTTCACTATTGAGAACCGTGTTTTTGTATGTAAATTGGCATGTAATGTATGTTAATGCAGGTGTATGTGCTGTCAAATCGCTGAGTTTTATGTAAATATGTGCAAGAAACTTGTAAACTGCTGTTCTAACCCGTGAATTCGATTTCTGAGAGTGAAACTTGAGAATGACGGTAAGCCCACTGTGGTATCGCTAGTATTGAGCGCAGGTTCTCCTGTACCGAAGGTATTATAGCCTCTATGCTTATACCTTGCTGCTGTGCTGTGCTGGGCCGGAAGGGTTGAACGCTAACTGGGAATGGTTTACTCCGACGCAAGCGTTTCCGCCAAAAGCGTCTTTCTTGATCAGCTGTTTTCTACTCAAATTTGCATAGTTTTTGACCGGACAAAAGCGAAATATATCTTCTTGACGAGCTCTTTTCATTTCTGTGCAGGAAAAGTCAAGATTTTAGCGTTTTTGGCCAGAATTATTCACTTTTCACTTTTACGAAATTACGTTTCTGGCTCTGGTTCTCTGGAAAGAAAGCGAATCGCTTATTCCCCAAGCTCAAAGAAAGAGCTTCAAAAGTACTTCATTTGTGCCAAGTGTCGTAAAAATTCATGCCAGGAATCTGTGATTCTCTTTTGTCAAAAATGAGCGACTCTGACCCGCCGCCACAAATCAACTGGCCCTGATCTCATTTATGCAAATTTTTGAAATCCAAACAACGCTTTTGATATCTGCTTGAAATGGGGAATCCGATGGTTATTTCAGATTGGAGCTGCTCCTCTTCCCTGGGCTATAGTAGCTCTCCAAAAAAGGTCGCTCCTTTTGTGAGAAATGAGAAATTTTCGTTTTGCTAAAATACAACGATGAAAACGCCGGTTGATCACAACGCCGCATATACCATGTGAAAGGGGAAGCTTTGGGCTTTCTATTGGTATGCTGCTTAACCCCTTCTGCTTAACTCTTCGTGAGTTAGAGCCGCATGAAGGACCTGGGTTCATGCACTGTTCCTATATGTTTCTATGCAAATGGCCCCCACAGATTGTGTGATGCATTCCACCATACGCTCGCAGCCATCCTCTATAGTCTGTGCAGAATAAGTTGGCAGTTCCACTTGTGAGTTTTGCGTTTCTCGTTTTGCGATCGCCATAACCGCGCAGCAGATGTAGTACATACATATGGTTTCAGAGACGGTCTAAAATTAGCTGAAACCCATTGTGTATTCCCACCTCTTTTTCTGTGTCAAGTTATAAACATGTTATCCTCTGCGTGATTTTTCCTTTTCAACCCAATTCTTTGGTGCGTGTCCCTAATCCTTCCTCCGCGCTTCCTTCTGTTCCGCTTTGCTTGTGCTGTTCTTTCTTTCTTCTTTCTTTTTTTATTGGTGCTCCGGTGTGCTGTGCACAGCTGAGAAGACAGTAGCGGGACGGCGTGCAAGTCCAACTGCCAACTTATTCTGGACAGACTATCTTTTTGCAATCGCTTCATGTCCGCTTCCCTGTACGCTTTTTTCCTCTTCGCTTTTCATAATACCCGTGTTTTGAATTCGCGCCCCCTCAAAATACGTACTAAGAAGGGTTACGGTAATAACCTGCGCATCAATTCGCCGTCTAAAATATGCCATCACTAAATTACCAGTTTTTACTAATTACTTGCAGTACATTGGTATTTTTTTTGTGGAAATAGAGACAGCTAAGTCCATTACATATTTTCATTGCAAAATTTTTGAATTATATTCTCCTCTCGGCTGAAAGCTTCCTCCCCAGCTGTGCCATTTTGATTTTATTTTAGCCCCAGTCAGCCAGAAAGAAGGGTCATTTACGTTCGGCAACCAAACAACCAACATACATACAACAACCAAACAACCAAAAGTGTGGACCTCTTGAAAGTGGCTCCGCCAAAATGACATCCATGTATTATCAACTTGATGAGCTGGCTTATAGTCTGTGCAGAATAAGTTGGCAGTTCCACTTGTGAGTTTTGCGTTTCTCGTTTTGCGATTGCCATAACCGCGCAGCAGATGTAGTACATACGTATGGTTTCAGAGACGGTCTAAAATTAGCTGAAACCCATTGTATTCCCACCTTCCCCCCAATAATAAAAAAATTAGGCTATAATACCTTCGGTACAGGAGAACCTGCGCTCAATACTAGCGATACCACAGTGGGCTTACCGTCATTCTCAAGTTTCACTCTCAGAAATCGAATTCACGGGTTAGAACAGCAGTTTACAAGTTTCTTGCACATATTTACATAAAACTCAGCGATTTGACAGCACATACACCTGCATTAACATACATTACATGCCAATTTACATACAAAAACACGGTTCTCAATAGTGAACACAGCAGAAGTACAAACGACTAGTTTCTCTGACTTTTCAGCTTCACAAGCTTTAGAATGAAACCTTTCCTGTGCTGCCTGTCTTCTTCAAGCGATGTGAGAAGGATGGCTTTGTTCTTTGCCAAACAGTTGAACAGCTTGGAGATGAGAAATTCTCCAAACTTGTGACCACTGAGATATGACAGCCATGAGCCAGAGGGCTTGGCTTCACACCAAACCACCAGCTCACCTTCACCAAAAATTCATCCACCTGCCTGAGCATAAAAAGAGAGACATGAGTTAGTGTCCAAACCCAGCCCAACATCTAACAAGTTGGGAAAGTCCATTACTGGAGATCCTTCCTCCATACCCTGGACCAAAAGTTTTCTGCAGCTGGTGCAAGTTCCATACTCTGAGAGTCAGCACTAGTGCTCTACTCAAGTTCAGTGAGATTATGCCATGTTAAGATCAGCCATGTACTATAATATTTACTGTATTTTTGGGTGTATAGCCCCAGGGGCAATGCAAAAATCGAGAGGTCTGATGGGGGTTGCTGGGGGATATAGCTAACTTATGACCAGCTTACATAGGTAGGTTAGATGATACCCTACAGTACATGGGGTTATACACCAGGGGATATACAATAGGAAAAAGTTATGTTTTGCCAATCGGGGGTTATACATTTGGGATATACTTAGGGATATACACCCAAAAATACAGTAACTGGGACAGACAACTCTTTTCGGGTCTATGTCCCTAATCTGAACATGGCATTACACATGAGCACTTGTAGCTAAGTAAAAGAAAAGTAAAAGAGTGACATGCTTACTATTTACTTACTGGGTCATCTCAATGAGTGCAGTGGTGGTGTGGTATAAGACAGCTGCTCCTTCAAAAAGGACAACCTAAACAACACTGCCCACTAGAATCTTGGCATGAGGACACATTTGTCATAGTATTGTACATAATGCACTGTATTCTATGGTCATATTTACTGGTGCATAGCCCAATGCATAGCCCTATAAATTGGCAAAACTTAAGAAATGCCCAATGCATAGCCCCTCAGCCCCATATGTACTTTAGAGTACCTGAAGCTACCTATATAAGCTGATCATAGCAACTAATATAATAACCACTCCCATATCAAGATAAGATGCCTATAAGCCTGCTTGAAGGTGTATTATTGTACAGAATAACCCTGTTTTGACCTCAACAATGCCCTAAACCATGTGTTTTTGGCCTAAAAAGTATGCGCCTCCACCAAAAAATGCCCCCCCCCCCCCCCCCCCCTGCTTTTGGCCTAAAAAGTATGCCTCATGTCGTGTACAACTCTCAACAACAAAAAATATGTCTACACCATTAAAATGTACAACTCGAAATTATACAACTTTTTATCACTTTTCAAACCCCAATGCATAGCCCCTATGCATTGCCCCCATATAGGACTTCTCAATTTTGCATAGCCCCATGGGTTACTCACCAGTAAATACGGTATCTGATTACAACCTACTTCTCCAGCACTTTGGCGTAGTTTCGTTGTAGCCACGAACTCCACCACTCAAATCTCACTATTCAGAAACTTCAGGAAGGTGGAAAATTATATACATACACCTTTAGGACAACTGCAAAGGAATTTCTTGCCTTCTATCTTGAAGAGATCATCTTCATATGCCTCCTCCCCTTGTGTGCAACAAAGTGATGAAGTGCTCTCATTCTCTGCTTCATCTCTGTTCTTTGTCTTCCTCCTCCTTTGGCTGGCTATAAAAACCATTCCAAAGGCATTCAATGCAGCACTTCCTCAGCATTTTTCATTTTCCATCAATGCCACAGCCTTCCTTGCCCATTCAAGAACTCATCCAAATTTCATCCGATCCTTCTTGTGATGTTTTCTTTTCGAATTTTCGATTCGAGATTCAAATTTCGAACCACGTATTCCTAGAGCGCACGCTTTGCTGCGCGCCTGCCGCGTTCATTCTGCGCCCGCCGTGTGGAAAAAGGAACCCGACAGGCGCGCGTAGCAAAGCGGAGCGCGCGCTCTAGGGGTACGTGTTCAAACGTTTTGAGCGGTTTTTACCATCGTCTTTTTGACACCTTGTGGTAATATAGTTTTACTACAATTTCTAGACAAAAATATAAGCCCACTGCGGTATCGCTAGTATTGAGCGCAGGTTCTCCTGAACCGAAGGTACTATAGGCTCTATGGTATAAGCAAGCAAGCAACCATGGACTACTGAAGTAATGTGGGTCTTGCATATGGACTGGAAAGTTATTTAGTCATATACGCAAGCATGGCTAAAGTCATTCAGTGGTACAGTGTTAGTACTGAAGTATGCAGATGGGATAAGAGAAGTTGGGGTTATTTCAAGCACAAGTAGCTATTATGCACTTGATTACACTTATTTCGGGTTATTTTAAGCATTTTTACCAGCATGTCTATGCAAAAATAGTACTGCATCCATACTAACTGTGCAAATAAATACCCTAGTAACACACTATGCAAAAGAGTTTGACTTCCAAGGAATGGCGACTACTATATTTCATGTGCCTCTTAATCCTCGCGCATACAATACATGGGAATGTGCCCCAAAATCTGAGGAATCAATTGAATATTAAGACTTGGGTGATCTGAGATCTGGGTGGCTAGATATTGGCAAGAGAAGGTTGCCAAGTGGGCTCTTTCACCTGCGGACACTGGACACTGTACATACCAACTGGAACATAGTCGTTTCGTCTTCTTGGGAGTCAAGCTCTTACTATGCTAAGAAGGCACACATTCCTTTCTTACAACATAACAGCATTCTGTGAATCACCACTGACTTTGACGCATCTCTATGCGTGTTGCATGTATGTATGTAGTGTACAGTACTTGGAGTTAGCTACGGCTAGTCTTGCTTGTCATTGATGCACTTGACTTTGACAAGTGCTCACACTGCACAATCTGAACGAGAACACACTTAATTGCTCCATACTCACAGAGGATCAGCCATCAATCCAGGGGCCAACTATCAAGTGAGCATTAGGCACACGCCCAAATCAAGCAGAATAACAAACCACAAAGAATTCCTCAGTGTATGATAAAAAAGATGAAGAACTTTCCTCCTGTTCATAAAACATAGTTTCACAGGTATGTCTCGGCATTCTCTTTAGATCAGGGGCCAACTATCAGTAAACACAGGCAGGCACACTGCCTCTGTGAAAATACAATGCAGAGTTAGGAAACAAACCATCAAATATAATTCCTCAGTGTATGATAAAAAAAGAGAAAAGAACTTCCTCCTGTTCATAAAACATAAGTTCACAGGTTCGCATCCTTCTCTTCACAACACAACTCAAAGACGGAAGTCACCCAACCCAACGCATGCAAAACATACGGTACGTTGCGTATTAACCATGCTTGCGTATAAAAAATAACGCGCGCCATTGCCAGTCCATATGCAAGACCCACATTACTTCAGTAGTCCATGAAGCAACGCTCCCCAACTTCGGGTCATACTAAAAGGCAAATGCGGACGCCTTACTAAAAGGCGGACGCATTAGAGGCGGACGCCAATTACAAAGTATTGCCCACATCTGCCATTTAGAAAAAAACCAACCATAAGAACGGAACAAAAGAGATTTGTAGCGGTTGCATAGTTGTGGCACGGGGGGGGTATTTCGGAAATGAGATATATGCTGTCAAAAAACGGCACACGATAAAAAAATCTTCAGGCATCATTGTCGGAGGGGTAAAGGAACATTCCTTTTTCGGCCATATTTCACAACGAGAAACGGGGCGGGCTAGATCTCTCGGCACATAGGCCCACAGGCAACCGAAGAGCCAACCGCCACGTACTCGGCGAGATATAGTGTCGGGCAACATTCAAAGCACACCTGCTACACACCTCCTGCTTCATTTTCAACCAACTCCCGGGACATACGGCGCGAGATGCGGCGATGACAGAGAAGCCTAAACTACTACAGCAATTTTTTATTTGGATTTTATCGGAACTTTGAAAATTCAGCAAATGCTTTGATTTTGCATTATCCAAAAGAGCATTCCCTCAAGAACTATTGATGAGAGATTCAAAATAAAAATGTCCCGAAAATTAACCCCTAGCAACAAAAACCAAAAAAAAAACACCAAAAACCCCCACCAAACAACCCCACCCCAAGCCGCACAACCGCAAAACCAAGCAAACAAACAGCGCCACAACCCCACAACACCAAACAGCCCCAACCCAAAGCCAAACGCAAAACGCACACCAACCCACCACCAAAAAACACACAAACCACACCCCACCCCCCCCACAAACCCCCAACCCGCAAACCACCACCAACCCGCACGCAACCCCAAGCAACTCAACACACCAGCAACAACACAACACACCACCCCCACCAACCAACCCCCCCGCCTCGCCCAAAAAACCCAAAAACAACAAAACCAAACAAAAAAACACCCACCAGCCAGCCAGCAAACAAAAAAAAAACAAAAACAAAACCACAAAAAAACAACCATCTGTAGCTGCACGTGTGTGTGTGTAGAATGTATGTATGTACATGTACGGTGGTGAGGCCATGCATTCATTACCGCTTGTTCAGTGGTAGTTGAATGTAGAGAATTCCGCTGTACTGCTACACTATGAGGAATTGACGGCGGCCTCTCCTCTACTACAGAATTTTCGCGTGGCTCTTGGACAGGTGGACGATAGTCAGGTCGTCGTTTTTCCACGTGAACAACTTTCACAGAGTCTCTGCTGCTTCGATTGTCTACAACATGCACAACACACCTGGGCTACCCACCGAGAAAAAGCACATACAATCACGGAAGACTGTTCGGAGGCAAAAAAAGCTTCGAAGAGACCTTCGAAAAAACGCTGCGACAATGCAGGCTGCGCCCTACCCAACATGAGACTTTCATGGGTAAAGAAAAGTGGGGTAAAAAGTCTCACACCTGTGTGTGTATCTAATGTTTTCCGCGATTTAGCTCGTTATCAAAAAAGGTGAGTAGAGTACACGGAGGCCTCAGCTGTATTGGTGGCATAGTCAGCTGCAAGGATGACAAGACGACGGTGTTCGACAGTTCCCCTTCCGCCCACCACCATCGCATACATGTATGTGTGTAGGCACGTTGTGCATTACCAATGATGACGAGGGAGCAGAGTACAGGAGTTCCTTCTTGAAAGAGAGTGGTGAGATCTCTGGCTCGTCTCTCCTTGGCTTCCGCCACAGCGCTGATGTGAAAGAACAGATCGCCGTATTGCTCTGTGTGAACGAAGCCGGTGCTGATCTTGATATTCTTCAGCGTGCCCGCTATCTCATCACGCAACTGATTTCCGCTGTACACCGCCTTCGTTATGTATCGGTACGGCGCCGTCGCTCGCGCATCCGGCGTCGGAAGAACGCTTATCACTACCTGAGAAACATCTCACACACTGCCGCCATAATACTGTATCCACCATATGCTATAAGAGCCAGTGCTTCGTTGCGAGGTGACCCCTCTGAATTAACCTGGATTTTCAGTGCAACTTTTGATCGGTAGTTGACGCGAAGGTCGGCGCGGTCGTCTTTCTTGCTCGTTTGTTTCTTTCCGCGCCGACCTTCGCGTCGACTACCGATCAAAAGTTGCACTGAAAATCAAGGTTAATTCAGAGGGGTCACCTCGCGACCAAGCACTGCTCTTATTGCATATGGTGAATACTACTGCTACATCATATCAAAAAGATATTCGGTCTCATACATACGGTACGTGTATAGTCACCGGGACGATCAAGGCCGTGCTTGACAATTTTGGCGCTCCGTAGTAATCTTAGTAAATCTGGCATTTCTATACAAGAATAGCAACCGGCTTTTTCGACCCTTTTTCAAACACTATTGCTATTCTTGTTTAGAATGTCAGATTACAACGGAGCGCCAAAATTGTCAAGCACGGTCTTGATCGTCCCGGTGACTATACCCGGTTGGCACATACCCAATCATCCAGCTTGACGCGGTCGGTAAGATCACCGGAATAAGCGACGCCTCGACCACCATCATCCTCCAGTATGAAGATAGCACCGAACGTGCTGATCTGATTGCAGCGTGCATACGCCAATCGTCCACTGCTAATACCACCGGCTCCTCCAGATCTACGAGATCCTGCAGTCGCCATCTCACACTCACACACGCTTCCTAATCCTAGCTGGCACAGAAGACCGTGAAGGTTACTCCTACTCACGTCACGTACAACTTTCTTTCTTCAAGCGTCACCACCTTCACTTCACTGTTTATCTGTTATTTTCTTTTCTCACATCTCACCTTACTTACTGAGCTGCGCTGCGCTGCGCCTGCGCGCTTTTCGTTCGTAGGGTTTACCCTTTTCACGACAGTATAATACGGTATTTTACCTTCTTTGGCTCAATAAAAAACGATACATACCGTAACTACACTGGCGTAGAAAATGGCTCACAGTCAGTGGGTCATACTAAAAGGCCGACGCGGACGCCGTACGGAAAGGCGGACGACTATTACAAAAATGCGTGCGCCTTTTAGTAAAAAAAGCATAAATAAAGGCCAATCATAATTGATCGATAATGAATACTTTAGTATGTCTGATGTGCATCCATGCCAAATCTTATGCCAAATGCACAACAGGGTTGCCAAATGTGTGCTCAAGTTGGAGCAATTGCTGCTACATTTGCAAAAGGGTTGCTAGATGCGCAAGTGTTTCCTGATGTGCAAAATGTTGCCAGATGCATAAAAATGCTGCCAGATGTTTAAGAAACGTTTTCTGTAAGGATTGAGAGTAGCCTATAGTGTACGCGGATGGGGGGTATTTTTGGAAAGCGAGATTATATGCCTATCGGATTCCCCATCAAAAACTGCATACTTTGATGAATTTTTAAAAAAAATTTTCTTCAGGCATCATCGAGATATTGAGGGGTAAAGGTTGGAAGATCGCATTTTGCCGTTTTTCAGCGTTTTCGGCCATATTTCAGCAACCAGAGTGTATGGCGGGCTACAATTTGGCACACATATATGCCCCATAGGGACCCATGTCTGGACCAAATTTGAGCCCAATCTGCCACTTGTATGGCGAGATATAGTGTCGGAAAGCTCACACTTAAGTATTTTGCACCTGTTGCAAATTCGGTTATATGAATACCACGGCGCGAATATACCGCCTGCACGGCGAAAAAATTTGACAGAAGGTAGAGGAGGCTTAGGCCTACAAACTTTATTACTACAGCAAAATTTTTCTATATTTGGAATTTTGACTACGGGCCTCTTGAAAGTTGAAAAATTCAGCAAAAATGCTCCCACTTTTTCTATTATCCTAGATAAAAGAGCAATACCACTGAAATTTTTTCCTCATAAGTAACCTATCTTATGTAGAATTTGATGTAGATTTCAAAAATAAAATTGGTTTTCCCAAAAAATTAACCCTTACCCAAAAATTGTCAAAAATATACTACTTTTGCACAATTATATGCTAGGGGTTAAATTTTTTGGGAAAACCAATTTTATTTTTGAAATCTACATCAAATTCTACATAAGATAGGTTACTTATGAGGAAAAAATTTCAGTGGTATTGCTCTTTTATCTGGATAATAGAAAAGTGGGAGAAATTTTGCTGAATTTTTCAACTTTCAAGAGGCCCGTAGTCAAAATTCCAAATATAGAAAAATTTTGCTGTAGAATAAAGTTTGTAGGCCTAAGCCTCCTCTACCTTCTGTCAAATTTTTTCGCCGTGCAGGCGGTATATTCGCGCCGTGGTATTCATATAACCGAATTTGCAACAGGTGCAAAATACTTAAGTGTGAGCTTTCCGACACTATATCTCGCCATACAAGTGGCAGGTTGGGCTCAAATTTGGTCCAGACATGGGTCCCTATGGGGCATATATGTGTGCCAAATTGTAGCCCGCCACACACTCTGGTTGCTGAAATATGGCCGAAAACGCTGAAAAATGGCAAAATGCGATCTTCCAACCTTTACCCCTCAATATCTCGATGATGCCTGAAGAAAATTTTTTTAAAAATGCATCAAAATATGCAGTTTTTGATGGAGAATCCGATAGGCATATTATCTCGATTTCCAAAATACCCCCCATCCGCGTACTATGCAACCGCTACAGAAAACGTCTCTTAATTGTTACCAGTTCTTATAGGTTGGTTTTTTTCTAAATGGCAGATGT
This sequence comes from Epsilonema sp. ZAB3_2, assembly GCA_030247985.1. Lineage (NCBI taxonomy): Eukaryota > Metazoa > Nematoda > Chromadorea > Desmodorida > Epsilonematidae > Epsilonema > Epsilonema sp. ZAB3_2. The sequence continues at coordinate 14,140 of JASAMW010000680.1, forward strand.
GGGCAATACTTTGTAATTGGCGTCCGCCTCTAATGCGTCCGCCTTTTAGTAAGGCGTCCGCATTTTAGCCTTTTAGTATGACCCGAAGTTGGGGAGACGTTGCTTCATGGACTACTGAAGTAATGTGGGTCTTGCATATGGACTGGCAAATGGCGCGCGTTCAAATATTTTTTATACGCAAGCATGGCTAATACGCAAACGTACCAGTATGTTTTGCATGCGTTGGGTTGGGTGACTTCCAGTCTTTGAGTTGTGTTGTGA